>SSNS01000087.1:491825-633224 GCA_006937985.1 Aphyosemion australe
GTCTTGTTAATCCCAGATGATCTACTTTAACTCTAGCAAAGTAAAGTTGCCCACAGTGGAGGTAACTGACTTTAGGCCATAAATGATGGCCCATAATGAAAGCTGGAAAAAGGCATAGTCTAATTATTACATGAGCTCTTGTTGCAAGGTATGGAGAGCCAAAAGTGACACAATTCAATAAATAGCTAAAGCATTAATTAATTTTAGAAATGTATCAATCAATATTTTAAAAATTTAATTACATGAACCATAAAAATATTTAATTCATTAAAATAAATTTATAGATATTTAATAATTTATTTCATTATTTCATGGTTTGTTCATCATGATTTTGTTATATCTGTCAACCTTGCCCATCAAAATCAGTGAGCAAGGCTCAGGTTGATAATGAACATGGCAGCTTATATGTTAGAGGATTTTTATTGACTTGGTCAGAGAGATTTTAAGCCTAACAAGTAAAACAGTTGCTGACTCAGAATCAGTGGTAAAACAGTACAAGAGGAATTTCTGCCTATGTGTATATAGATGTATCCTTGTTTTTATCTTCTTCAAATTACCTTTTGAGTGATGGTGCTGCTGTGACAAGTGAATTTCCCCACTGAGGGATCAATAAAGTCTATTCTATTCTATTCTATTCAGGAAGAATTTCCTCCCTGATAGAGAGACTGACTACAGAATACCTGTAGAAGTACTCCTGCATGTGCTTGGTCAATATAACCTTTCATTATTGCAACAATATATATCAGTATTAGCAAAGCTTAACATCATGAACCACATGGCCTTTTAGATGCAGTAGCAGCAGCAGCAGGGCCCTCATTCTCTCCAGATAGCACTGAGATTTCACTTTTATTATGCTGGCACTTGTATTTGCTCAGTATAGAGGTTAAACTAAGATCATGTTTATTAACTTGTCTTATAGCATGACAAAAAATGTGCACGAGAGATATTAAACAAGTGAGCATGGGGGCCCACCTAGATGGCTTGTACCTAGGGCCCAGAATTTGGTGCTACGCCCCTGACAACAAGTGAAGAACCTGGGTGTGATTTTTGACTCTGAGTTGTCTTTTTTTTTACCTCACATTAGAAACATTACTAAAATAGGCTTTTATCATCTAAAAAACATTGCCAGAGTCCACCCCATCCTCTCTCGGGTTAATACAGAGACGCGGATGCAAGCTTTTATCACCAGTAGAATAGACTAATGCCCTCTGGTCTTCCCGAAAAGAGCATCTCAGGTTTACAACTTTTACAAAATTCAGCAGCACGTGTCCTGAAAGAGACCAGGAGGCGGGAGCACATTACACCAGTCTTACAATCATTATTTATTTACTACTTTTACTATTTTATTAGCGCCAGTTATTTTTATATTCGTCTTATTTTAATCTTTTAATTTTTCTTTCAGTGTTTCCTCTGTGGGGGAAAGTGCTTTATAAATAAGGTTTGATTGATTGATTGAACCATTCCAACACAATGAGACCTAACAACATCAACATCTCCTCAGGAGGTAGAAAGGAAGGATATTCATAGGTAGTTTCGGGTCGTTAAACAACAACAGACAGATACAGTTTATAAGCTTAACCCTCGCATATTCCAGTGAGAATTGACAAAGCTCCTCGTCCTCGGATGAGAAGCACAACGTTTTTAAAAAACCAAAGAAGTCCAGTTGCCTTCATTCAAATTCCTTTGGACTGCAGATGGTGTTATGTAACTGAGTCAGACCTGAGTTAGCGTTATTAGCTCATGAGACGTAAACAACAGTGATCATCACTGCATCAAACTCCCAGAGTAGATAAATGGGTCTGGATTTCACTGTAAAAACTCCCAAGTCAGTTGAATAAAAACTAACACTGGATGAATTGCATTTCTTGCTGTTTGGATGCTGAATTCTAAAACTCAAACCTGAAGATGCCTAAGAACTGAACTGAAACTGATAATGAGTTCAATTGTCAAAGTGATCACCCCAAAATTAGGGTATTGGGGTGATGTTGGAGTGATCACCCCAAAATCATAATGTGCTACACTTCCCATGGCCGAGTTGGTCGTTTTGATGTAATGTTTGAGCCACATAAATAAATAATAAATAAATAAATAAATAAAACATTATGATCACTAGCAGCACTGATTTCTGTAGAGCTACTACTGCTTTGGCCAGGTTCCAGAAGATTCCAAACAAGCATTTTGTCTCCATGGAAACGGAAAACAGCATTGCAGTATGTCAACAAGTAGTAGTAGTAGTAGTAGTCAACAAGGAGGCTGCAAGGGGGAGGGGCTTAGTTGATGACATCATCAAAGAGCAAGTAGTATTGACCTGATCTGGAGTGCTTAGAGTCATTCACCTTGGGTTCTCAGGAGAACACAGACCATTTATCTGGCTGTCTTCACCCAGCGTTTAGCTATCTGCCTATTGAAATATTTCAGTAACCAACTGTTTTATTCAAAATGAGCAAAGTGAGAGAAAATCTACGCAAAGCCAAAAAGGTGTGTGTTCGTGGGGAAACTTCTCCCCAGAGACATGACACGTCTAACACCAGTTCACAACTTCTGGATGACCAGCAGAGTTTAGAAATTCAGTCGCTAAAGGATAAACTTTCCAAACAAGTTGAAGCAA
Source organism: Aphyosemion australe (assembly GCA_006937985.1). NCBI lineage: Eukaryota > Metazoa > Chordata > Actinopteri > Cyprinodontiformes > Nothobranchiidae > Aphyosemion > Aphyosemion australe. The sequence continues at coordinate 494,434 of SSNS01000087.1, forward strand.
CTGAAGTTATGGAAAATAAATGGCGTTTGTCTGAAGATCAGCTTTTGACGGTCCAATCTGAACTGGTAGAAGAAAAGTTTGACAGAGAACAAGAACGGGAGAATTTCTACACTGAGAAAAATAATTTTCTGTTATATCTCAAGAGCCTTGAAGACGATTTGCACCGAAAGAGGGTAAATGAATCCCAGCTTCTGTATGAATTGTCTACATCAAGAGTTCATAAATACATTCGCAAATTAGAAAGGGAAGCGAAGGAATTTAAGACGAGAGAGGATGAACTGCGTTCTCAGCTGGAAATAGCTCAGAACCAGAATTTCCAGTTAAATGAGGAGGTCTCTACAAATTCCACACTGAGAGAAAACGTGGCTGTCAAATCACAGACACCTATGAAGAAAAGAAAAGCTGAGGATGATTTAGAGAGCGTTTTCCCTACAAACAAGAGACAAAAGGTTTCTACAGAACTACAGGGGTCTACCCCTGAATTTTCAAAAGGTGTTAAAAGGCCTGCAAAAACAGAAAACTCAGAGAATAACAAACGTAAGAGGGTTTGAGACTCCAACCGCAACTCCTGCCTCTCAGGTCCAGGGAGCAAGTTGCTTAAACTTAACGGACTATGAGGAAATGCCCACCAAAAGGTTTCAATTCAATAAAAACTAGACCAATCTACAGGAGTTAAACATAATTAATGAACAAAATAGTCAGGAAGCACAAGATTTTAGGAACCGAGATACTGAGTTGCTGGTTCAGCTGGTGAACCACAGGATTCTACCATCGAATTTCTGAATTCTGAGCAGAAACAGCAAAAGGCTGAAGAAAACGCATGCGTCTGAGGACAGGGATAGCACGTTACAATCTCTCCTGGATGTCAAGAAAGACCAATCATATCTTCTGCAGGTTCAGACATCCTCTGTAACAGTGCTGTTTTTGGCAAGCATTTTACTCTTAATCTCAGTCTTTATGACTAAACTCAAAAGTGTTTTAATCAGGTTTAGTCGACTAAATCTCAAAAAGGTTTTAGTGGACTAAAGCCTAATTTATACTTCTCCGTCAGCTCCCTAAGGCAGAGACACGCACACATTGACGGAACCGTTTTGCTCTCAAACTTCTTCGTCCCCTGGAGAGTGCTGCAAAGCAGTTCCCCGCCAGGACAACAGAGGGCGTAACGCTTTTCTGGGGTATCCTGTCATGTGTCCGGTCCAAGATAGTGCATTTACAGTTTATATTTACAGTTTATATTGTGCTTTTTTTGCATTTAAGAGACGTTTTTACACGGACAAACTTGATCCTCATTCTCCTCCACCTCTTCATGCGCTTGTCACCTCTAAACCCACGTTTCCCGTCATTTCCATCCACGAACGCTTGCTGCACATCTTTATACTCCTCCAGTCACGGGTGAATAAACATTCGTATTTTCGGAGTTTTACCGCAAGGTATTCTTCAAGCTGCTTCGTGTCTGCCGCTAAAATACATTAAAACAAGGTAAACACAGTAGTAAATACACTATTGTGGGCCAGATACGTGACTGTAATGGCGGCAGGATACCCCAGAAAAGCGCTACGCCCTCTGTTGTCCTGGCGGGGAATTGCTTTGCAACTCTCCCCAGGTAACGGAGAAGTTTGAAAGGAAAACACCCCTGTCAATGCGTGTGTGTGACTCCACATTCGAGCTGACAGAGAAGTATAAACCAGGCTTAAAGCCTAATTTATACAAATGTGGAGTCACGCACACGCATTGAAGGGGGTGCTATTGACGTTTTTAAAAGAAGCGGCGTCCTGACCAATCACAGGCTTGCGTTCTCCGTCGCTCTCGACAAACAGTTAAACAAGGGAGCATGTCTCCGTCATCCTCCGCGAGCCCGTCCGAGAGCCCTTGCGCCGACGCAAAATGGCGCTGCGTGTCTCCGTACCGACACAGACGGAGAAGTATAAATTAGGCTTTAATCTCAAAAAGGTCGACTAAAGCTCAAAAAGGTTTTAGTCAGGTTTAGTCGACTAAAGCTCAAAAAGGTTTTAGTCAGGTTTAGTCGACTAAAACTCAAAAAGGTTTTAGTCAGGTTTAGTCGACTAAAGCTCAAAAAGGTTTTAGTCAGGTTTAGTTGACTAAAACTCAAAAAGGTTTTAGTCAGGTTTAGTCGACTAGAGCTCAAAAAGGTTTTAGTCAGGTTTAGTCGACTAAAGCTCAAAAAGGTTTTAGTCAGGTTTAGTCGACTAAAGCTCAAAAAGGTTTTAGTCAGGTTTAGTCGACTAAAGCTCAAAAAGGTTTTAGTCAGGTTTAGTCGATTAAAACTCAAAAAGGTTTTATTAATTAAACAGAGTTTTAGTCTTTAACAAATGAATGTAGGTCAGACATGTACTCTGAGATACTGGAGTAAGTTTCATACCAACATCATTTATTTTAGGGCTAAAGGAGATGGGATACAATCTGAGCTGCCCCAGTTTTTGTCCAGTAAAACAACAATCCCCAGACTGGCATCATTTCTATTTTTACTTTATTGATAGTCATACTGTATATAATTTAAAGACCCACTCCAATTAAAATCATGTTTTTTCTGTTTCTAACATGTTCTTGAGGCATTCTTCTTATGCTACAGGACATATCTACAGAAATGTAAGCTCAAAATTGCATTTCTGAGTATTTCTGCATTTAAATCTCTGTGAGTCAGTAGCAGATGAAAAAATGCAGCCTAAAACTAACTGGGTTTGTGATGTCACAAACCCACTGGGCGGAGCCCAAACTCCTCTCTGCTCTGCCCCCTCAGGCTCTGAGGACTAGAGAAGATGGAGGATCAACACCTATGGGCTGTAGTGGGATGTAATTAAGAAGAGAGATAGTGAAATTAGCTTTTACACTTTACCAAAATCCTTTGCAACCATCGGCCTGTTTGCTAGCATTACATCAGCTATTCATGGAGCTGATGTAATGCTAGCAGCCAGTGCTGCATGCTAGCACAGAGAGCTAGCATAAACAGAAAGCTCTCAACAGCCAGGAAAAGAGGGGAAGAGAGGGAGGGTGGGCGGGGGGCCTCTGTGCCAACGGCTCTGCCCACAACCCAGAGGTGAATTTTTAATGAGCTTCTGCCACTATGTAAAAACTAAGTACTAGAAAACAGCACAGGTTTTGTGATTTTGGCTAAAAACGGCATAATCATAGTTTAAAGACCACTGAGAACTATTTCAAACAGTTAAAAAGATGATCGGCGTGGGACTTTAATGATGCAGATCAGTGCATGTCAGTAGAGTTTCACAAAAGAAATTAATGCATTCCTTTCCTTAAGAGAATGGACTCTTAGGGAGCATAGGGTTATGTCATGAAACGGGTGGAATTCACACGGGTGGAGGTGGGATTTCATCGAATCCAAGCACCTTATTTCCAGGTTGATAAAATGTCTCAAGAAAATAACTTATATTTCAGAACAAATGACGTCTCTAGGGCCAATGGTACAAATGTAATCATATATGGGCCAAAACTTGCTCTGAAAGATTTAAAATAGCATGGTATAGTTCCTTTAATCATTTTTCAAAGCTGTATTTAAGGTAAAGACGCAAGTTGTAGAGTTCAGAGTGAAAGTTCTGCTCAGACTACAACAAAGATGGCGAACGGCTGTGACGTCACTGAAATCGCCGCCAGCTAGTTTCACTAAACGTCTGTAAAGAATCCTGGTTAATAACAAAGCATGTCCGAGACGCTCCAAACTACCAAGGAATAACACTAGTGAGTCATACCAAATCACTGGCAAAAGGAAGGACTTTAGTGGCAGATAGTGCCTTATTTAGAGGCTGCACTGCTGTCACAACTCCCATTATGGATATACGCCGATCGTAGATGGAAATTTCTCGGACTCCAAACAGCACCAAAGTTCTCTGGGTGAGAAAAAGAAAGTATTTCATAGTAGAAATAAGGTCCAGGTAGCAAGAAAACCCTGTAGTTTAATAATAATACAACGTGTTTGTCACGCCCCTTTCAGTCAAGTTCGCACTAGTTAGCACAGCAGCGTTGTGTACTCACCGTCATAGTTGTGCACATACTGGGGTATGTACAATTTCAATCCCTTTTCTCATTTGCTTTGTGGAGCAGATGAAAAAGTGTCAACAATATGATGAACGTCATCAACTGAAATTTTCAGCAAATTCCCAAGAGATCTAGAAAAGTACAGTTCACTGCATGCACCGTCCAGGTTGATATCACTGCGAAGGGGACAGGAAGCACCACAGCTCTCCAGAGTTCACCAACTGGGGCTAGAGTTTGCTATCATGCACAGGGTCCATTAATCTGAACTCCTTCTAGTTTTGATAAAACAAAAAAACTAACCAAGTGTTCTTCTGATCTTCATATTAAGGATAGTGTGGAAGTAAAACCAGACCAGTTCCTAAATTTGTGCTTATTAACAACTTTTAAACAGCCTTAATCTAATCAAAACAACCAGTTAGTTTTTAGTTATCGGTCCTGAGGCTCAGAGAGAGAAACTTTTACCAAAATTACAATCACTGTCTTTTAATCCTTCACAACAAGCAGGGGTGTCGGACTGGGGGGAAAAAGGGTACCGTTTACCCAGGGCCCACTGCAGGGAGGGGCCCTGAGACAGCCTTGAATAAAAATGTTTTATCGTGGTTTTTTTTTCCCCGATTAACTTAATGTCTTTATAAACGTCTCTTTACCTGTGGATAAAGAGGTTAAAAAACAGAATTTTGCCTTTAAAGTAATAACTGAATTGTCTCTGAGGCATCTATCACCCCTTAAAAATGTGCAAAGTGGTTTAGTCCACACCTGTGGCCAGGTGCTGCACCCCGCATCTACAGCTATGAGACATTGATATCACTGACAGCCAGAGCTGGAGGCAGGAGAAAGTCATGTGTTTCCCCAAGAAAGGGAAATCTGGCTTCCAGAAAAGAAAAGAAAAAGAAAAGAAAAGGAGAAAAAGTTAATTGAACAGAAGCAAGTATAGGATTTTCAAGAAGAGAGGTGAGCAGCAGCACAGAACCCAGTTTGAGCTGATATTAGCTCTCAGACTGAAAGCTGCATTCATGTTAAGTGTTCAGTGTTAGACGCCTTTAGTTTCACCATCAAGATCAGTTATAAATTCATTAGTATTATTAGAATTATTACCGCGGCCGCCGCCAATAAATTCGCGGACCTCGCAGTAAAAACAGGTTCTCTCTGTGTGGATATTTCAGCTCCTTCCCACTCATGGATCAGGACAAACTTGGTATCGATGGATTCCTGGTAATCTCAGGAATGTGAAACTGCCAGTGTCATCATGCTATACAAAAACCTGAATGCAACAGAGCTCAAAAACGGTCTTGTTAATCCCAGATGATCTACTTTAACTCTAGCAAAGTAAAGTTGCCCACAGTGGAGGTAACTGACTTTAAGGCCATAAATGATGGCCCGTAATGAAAGCTGGAAAAAGGCATAGTCTAATTATTACATGAGCTCTTGTTGCAAGGTATGGAGAGCCAAAAGTGACACAATTCAATAAATAGCTAAAGCATTAATTAATTTTAGAAATGTATCAATCAATATTTAAAAAATTTAATTACATGAACCATAAAAATATTTAATTCATTAAAATAAATTTATAGATATTTAATAATTTATTTCATTATTTCATGGTTTGTTCATCATGATTTTGTTTTATCTGTCAACCTTGCCCATCAAAATCAGTGAGCAAGGCTCAGGTTGATAATGAACATGGCAGCTTATATGTTAGAGGATTTTTATTGACTTGGTCAGAGATATTTTAAGCCTAACAAGTAAAACAGTTGCTGACTCAGAATCAGTGGTAAAACAGTACAAGAGGAATTTCTGCCTATGTGTATATAGATGTATCCTTGTTTTTATCTTCTTCAAATTACCTTTTGAGTGATGGTGCTGCTGTGACAAGTGAATTTCCCCACTGAGGGATCAATAAAGTCTATTCTATTCTATTCTATTCAGGAAGAATTTCCTCCCTGATAGAGAGACTGACTACAGAATACCTGTAGAAGTACTCCTTCATGTGCTTGGTCAATATAACCTTTCATTATTGCAACAATATATATCAGTATTAGCAAAGCTTAACATCATGAACCACATGGCCTTTTAGATGCAGTAGCAGCAGCAGCAGCAGGGCCCTCATTCTCTCCAGATAGCACTGAGATTTCACTTTTATTATGCTGGCACTTGTATTTGCTCAATATAGAGGTTAAACTAAGATCATGTTTATTAACTTGTCTTATAGCATGACAAAAAATGTGCACGAGAGATATTAAACAAGTGAGCATGGGGGCCCACCTAGATGGCTTGTACCTAGGGCCCAGAATTTGGTGCTACGCCCCTGCCAGTAACTACTGGATAACTACCCATTAGTCCCTGCTTCATTACTCATTACCCCCGAAGTCGTTCCCTAGTAACTAAGCACAATAAAAATGATGAGAGTTTGCAGCAGTAACTACTGGTTAACTACCTATTAGTCCCTGCTTCATTACGCATTAATCCCTACGTAGTTCCCTAGTAACTAAGCACTATTTTGCGTACTTTATTATAAAGTGTTACCACTAAGTTACACTTTTAACTTACAGGTCATGTCAATGCGGTCAAGACACTCTGATATCTAATCTTGTCCTAAAAGCCCCTAACTTACCCTGCAGCATATCATCAAGACATCACGATGCCAGGAGGATGACGCAAAACTTTATATCTTTCTTCTTTGAATAAAGTCTATCTTTCCTGCCTCATGAAAGAGATTAAAGATTAAGATTAAAGCCATCAGTTTGTCACACACACTGGTGTGTGGTGAAAATTGTCCTCCGTATTTGACCCATCCCCGTGGGGAGCGGTGAGCTGCAGACATGGCCGCGCTCGGGAACTTATTTGGTGGTTTAACCCCCCAATCCAACCCCTTAGTGCTGAGTGTCAAGCGAGGAGGCATTGGGTCCCATTTTTATCAAAGTCTTCGGTATGACCCGACCGGGATTCGAACCCCGATCTCCTAGTCCCAGGGCGGACACTCTACCACTAGGCCACCGGAGGCAGACGTGAGATCGATCGTTGCAAACCAGTCGCCCGGGCCAACGGCATTCAACAGTTGTCTCAAAGTTAACATGTTGAACTTGAACGTGCGGCGGTGCTTGTTCAGCACACTTAGGTCTAGGATGGGACGCAACCCACCTCCCTTTTTCGGAACTACAAAGTAGCGGCTGTACCAACCTTTGTTCATTTCCGAAGCAGGAACTACACGTATTGCTCCCTTCAGCAGTAACGTATTTATTTCCTCTCTCAGAACGGTCGCTGCCTTGATTCCCAAAGTCGTGTTTACCACCGAGCGAAAACATGGCGGCCTGACCCAGAACTGTAACTGGTAACACATAGCAACCGTCTTTTCCACCCATGGGGACAGAGCTCATGTGCGCCAGTGAGAGAAACGCTCTGCGAGCCGATTGACCCGTTGAACAACGGGCGGGAAGGTGCTGCCCCCTGCCGGAGCAGGGAGGGGCAGCTTCAATGGCTGACATGCCGTGAGGCATGCAGTTAATGGTTGAGTTTGAGTTTTTTGTTTTATCTTTATTAACACATTTTTCACAGAATAAACAACTGTGTGCTTTGGGGAAAAGTGCTTGGGAGACTGTGTGTTGGGAATGCAGCGCCGTTTGGGGCCTCTGAACACATGAACTGCATGCCCTATGGGCAGGCTGGACCACGGAGCGAACAGGTCTCCCTGCTCCAGGGGTCCAAAAAGAGAAGGGTCGTTGCTAGGATGAATGCGCCTTCTTCCTTCGAGACAAGGAATCTCGCTTGAGGTTAGGAGGTGGACCTTTGCTCCAGGCTGACTGTCGTGGAGCTTGCCTCTGGAATTGTGGCTGCTGAGCGACAGCCCCGGCAGCCGCAGGAGCGGCTATCCTCGTCGGTGGTGGGGTAGGTGTTGGTTTGCGTGCGCTCATAACGGGCCTGCCCCTCACATCCTGTCTTGGAATGATGCATCGTAGTGCCTCGGTCTGCTTCTTTCGGAACTCGAACTTTTCCTGTATAGCGTCCAAAGACTGCCCAAAAAGTCCCTCAGCAGACACTGTCTCGTCCAAATACACATTCCTGTCTCTGTCCGGAACGTCTGAGAGAGTTAGTCACAGGTGCCTTTGGGCTACCACCGTTGACGCCATTCCTCTCCCCAGTGAAAGAGCTGCACAGCGGGATGTGAATATAATCTGCCGTTACCCGAATCTCTTTCAGGAGGGGGGTGAGGGGGCTGTCCGGTGGCACATGGTTCCTTAATTCTGACAGACACATAGCTTAGTATGTCTGTAGCATGGTAGCGGAACTCAGAGCGTGAGCGGAGGTCGCCTGAGCCTGGTAAATTTTCCCCAGCTGGGATGCTGAGAACCTGCATTGTTTTGAAGGCAGGGCTGTGGGGCCACTCGCACCCAGGTTGTGTGACGGCGCCAGGTATGCTGCCAGAGATGGCTCCATTGGGGGAAGGCCGACCAGACCGGCCTTCTCGGCGCCCTCGAGGTCCACGTACTGGGCCAAACCAGGCACAGTAGTGCGTGTGGACAGCGGTTTGTTCCAAGAGGACTTTAGTTCTGTCACAAAATCAGGGAACATGGGCAGCTGGTTCTTGACTGCGGCCAGCTCCGATGAGAGGAAGAAACCTGCGAACCTGGAGACTTTCTGAGCCGGAGGGGGAGTGGGCCACTCCACGTCCAGTTTCTCAGCCGCACAGCGGCAGAGAGGAAGTAAGGAGAGGTCGTCCTGGCTCACCGGGGAGGCGGTGTGGGCGGTCAGAGTAGGACATTGACCCGCCAAAAAATCATCATCTCCCGACAGACTCTGCTCATCTGTGTTGTGATGTCCAGAACATCGTCATCCTCTTCATCAGCGCGACTCATTTGTGGAAGGGCTGGGGCATCCTCTGTCCCGGTTAGCCCGTCCATGAAGTCCATGTGGTCTGCCCAGCTAGGAGCGGGGACTGTGATCGCGAGGCCGGGTCTCTCAACTCTGAGAGCATAGGGTCTTTTTTAGAGGCAGCAGTCTCACCCAGGACCTTCAGAACAAACTTCACTGTGCATTCCAGTGTTGAGCGCCTAATTTGGCTGCAGAACAAACATGCGTCCGGTTCCGTCAACGCCCTCCTGGCGTGGACGATTCCGAGACAAACGGGGCAAGCTTCGTGGAGGTCCTTGTCGTGAAGAGTGAAGCCGCATCCCTGCGGACAGGGTCGTACAGCAGACTTCTGCTTCTTCGAGTCAGGCCTGGTGCTCATCCCGAACCACGAGGCCCAAACACATAGTAGCTAGTAGGAATTAGCGGTGCTAGCGCTCGGCGAATAGGCTCATGTATCAGCAGGCAATGGTCTAATCCAGCATGAACAGTTAAGCTGGCATTGCTGTCCAAAACACAAATGAATAGTGCTAACTAGCAGCAGCTAGCTAGCACAGGGAAAGTAGGTGTTCTCAGCGAGATGAAGAGCGTAAGAACTGAGGGTATGATGTGTGAGTAGGGGTATTGATAGGTAGATGGAGCCTGTCCCCTACGTCACACGTCATGTGGCCTAAAGGCGTGATTAAAGGTGTCTTCAGCCAGACCACGCGGGGGCGTGATATCCCATACTATATGTGTTGTATCGAGTTAATCAACTGAAAGGGAACTACTAGTTTTTATTATTTAGGTCCAACGTGTTGCTGCCTACCACACATACAGTTTGATCAGTCACATCGCATCTGAACATTGTGTCGAGAATGTGACTCATGAGCTGTGTCCAGTGACAAGGTCTAGGAAGTAACACTCACACCCAAGTCAGACTCTATAATGTAGTAATGAATGTGGTTTGGTTCCAGACTTGTGTTTCCTGCTCCAACACACCTGATTCAATGGTTCAATCAGCTGTTCAACACGTTCAACAAGCTCTATAGCTTGATAATAACCTACTGAAAAAAATCAGGTGTGCTGGAGCAGAGAAATCTCTAAAACTTGCTGGTTGGGGCTTTCAAGGATCAGAGTGGGACACTAATAACCTAGAGAGCGTTAGGTCGAGGGATTATAGTGAACTTCAATGGAAATCAATCTGAAAGCAGTTATTTTAAAATGTTTTACAAAGTGGCCAAACTAATGTATTTCTGTGTTACTGGTTTTTAATTCAGTGAAAAGATTTTGTCTTGGAAAAAAATTAGCTTTCCTTGAAAGAATTCAAATGAATGAGAATTTTTAAAATAGAGTCAGATTTTTTTTTTTAAGTCACAAGAGACGAGTGGCCAGACTGATATCAAACACTCCAAATTCTGACTCAGACAAAGATCTGACTATAGAGTCAGCTCTACAACTTCACGTGCGATTGTGGCAGAGGATTTAAGTGCCTGCCCTGCAATCGGAAGGTTACAGGTTCGTGCCCCACTCAGTCTGTTGCTGTTGTTGTGTCCTTGGGCAAGACACTTAACCCACATTGCCTGCTGGTGGTGGTCGGAGGGACCCGTGGCACCTGTGTGCGGCAGCCTTGCCTCCGTCAGTGTGCCCCAGGGCAGCTGTAGCTACAATATAGCTCATCACCACCTTGGTGTGAATGTGTGTGAGAATGGGTGAATGACTGATTGTGTTGTAAAGTGCCTTGGGGGGCTCTAGGACTCTGGAAGGCGCTATATCAAATACAGGCCATTTACCATTTCACTTCACTTCAGACTGATTTAAAAATTCACTGATTGAGAAGTCTAATGTCTTTACAAAAACAAAGTTCAGTTGTTTTGTTCAGAACCTACAAGGACCTGTGCTCTGGAGGTGTTAGAGACAAAATAAAGCTGTAAACCTCTGTGTCAGCTGGTTTTCTCTTAAAGAGGAGCTGGAATGTAAAACAGGCTGTTCCAGACGTGTCGATGTAACACAACATACCATATTACACTGGAGGCATTAAAGTCAAATGCAGGCTGAAAATTCAAAGATTCACATTTTTCATTTCATTTCCAGTAGAATACTCAAATTGTTATCATTATACACTCCAATTTTCTAAGCCAAAACTAAATCATCAGATTTCTTGTACAGGTGAATAAAAGTTATATTTGTTGCATTTTTAACACAAGGAAGAAAGAAGCCACAGAAATCTCAATGGGAAAAACAAGGAAGTCACCTGAGATTATAAAGCTACCCAAGGCTTTCACTTCTTGTCACTGAACGTCCACACAGGCAGGGAGACTGAAGCTCTACTGGCAGGTAAATAGTCCATCTTTAGCACATGCCTTTTTTAAACAAATGTAGTAGCTTTATAAAAACTGTATTTTAATATTTTCGGAATTACAAAAGAGGCACTATTCAAAAGTGACACCAGCACTTTCAGTCCTACAACAGTGGTAATCTCTACCTGTTTCTGACAGCATTCACTAGTTCTACAATCCATACATGAAGAGATTCAAATTTAATTCAAATTCAAAAATACTTCATTAATCTCAGAGGGAAAGTGTCGTAACTCATTCTTCAAAGCAATAATACAAACAATAAAATAGTAACAATAATGATCTCATGTTAGTTCATAATCTTCAAAGAGTTGTTAAATATGCTGAGGGCTGTGGGCAGGAAGGATCTCTGTCTGTATTACAGCAGGACTGAAGAAGCCTCTGACTGAAGATGCTGTGTTGTTGCATGAATGATGTTTGAATGAAATGATGTTCTATCTTCTTGTTTTTAGGATAACGAGGCACCACAGCTTCTCTTCCATTTGTAAAGAGATTCTTCAAGCAATGTAAGTAAGGAAAATACATTAACATGTTTGATGTTAGCGTACTAACACTGTTCTGAGAGGGATAACACTGTGATGGACTCAAATATAGAGGTAAAATGCACAATGACCACATTTCAGACAAACCAAGAGACTAACACCAAGAGAAAGATTTAGAATTTGTGCATATTTACATTCGTACTGATTTTTTCTCTTTACTATGTAAAATTTAAAAAAATCATAAAGCTGTTGACTTTTATCTCCTTTATTGGAGATGTACTCTATCAGAACTCTACTGCCTCCTCTCTTCACGCGATTTCTATCGTTTATCACGTCGAGTTTGTTCTACGTGGTTCGTTTAGAACTCATCATTGCCTTATGTATGATTGTTTGTTGTGGCCTTCCGTTGAGGGCAGATGAATGTTTCACTGGCTGCAATTTATTTTCAAATGTGCTTTTTAAAATTTTCCATTCTATTTAACATCGTTAATTCCATTAAATATTAAAGGGGGTTGGACTAATAATTGATTTTAATATATATGGTAGCTTATTTTTGATAATAGAGTTTTTTTTTAATAACCACTGTTGTCATCCAAGGTTTAGAAACTCTACTTTAATAATTAGTTTAATTAATTTAAGGGGAAAGCATTTATTAAACAAAAACATAAAGTTATTTATGAATATTTGATATGTCAAACTCAGCAGCATGTTGCTTGAAAACCACATCCCATGATGCTTGAGCCTACAAAACTTTAAGAGTTTACATTTTTATCAGTAAATTTACGAAATTTCATATTAAGTTCTGATTTTTTTTTTGTTTAATATTGGAAGGTGATCAGAAATATCAGTAAATAATACCCCAGAATTTATTGGATCAATAAAATAATTTGTCAATATATTATCAATTAAAGTTGCAGATGAATTTGTAATCCTTGTTGGTTTGCAAATAAGTGGATAGAAATTATAATTATATATTGAATTTAGAAAATCAAATGAAGAACTGGATTCTTGTTTTAAAAGGTCAATATTAAAATCCCCAAGAAGGATGCAGGCCTTGTTCTTCGCATTTATCTCCTCCAAAGTAGGTGAAAGTGCATTGATAAAGATTCCAATATCACCGTCAGGTGGGCGATATATACACCCAACAATTTAAGTATGTCCTCCAAAATAGTTACAATTAGGAATTTCTAAAAATATTGATTCTACCCCCAGTAAATACTCAAACAATTTAGTTAAAAAAGTGAAGTTACACACCTTGTTCAATCTGGTCACAGACACAAGAATCTCAGACTGAAATGATTTCTGTGCCTCACAATACTTGATCTGAAACAAACATTCATCGATATTCTTCTGATCATTTGCATTAAGACTGCTTTTTTGTGACTGTCTTATTGGAAAAAATTAATAAACAGTGTAATTAAAACTTAATGTTAACATTTTTCTGAGCAGATTGGGTGTCGGTGCACTCGTGGAGCGTAGCAGAGATCAGAGAAGTCGTCTGTGATCCACACGCAGAGGAGCGCAGGACTGAGCTGAGACGAGTTCAGAGTCGGGTTGTGCGACCACACTAGATCTTTGACAAAGAACGTTGGGAACTTGAGGAAACAATGCTTTCACTAACTGTGAGTGAGAGTTTTATTTGATTGCTCGGATGTTGGTTTCCACCCAATAGTGGGCAGGGAGCTTGTCATGCATGGCTGGTGAGAGTTGAGCGTGATGAGGACCTGACTTTGGGTTTGTTAAAGTTTGTCCAGTTCATGTCTACAAGTTGTGGTTTTGTTCATTCCAGGTCGCTAATGTCATCTTTCGCATGAGCAAAGCCATCTACACAAAGGCTGAGAATGCAAAGTACAACAAGGAGCTCTGCCAACAAGTTGCACACAGAGTCAGAGCCTTTGAGGGACTTGTTAATGCCATTGAAGAAATTGGACCAGGCCAGATCTCTCCCACCGTGGAACAAGCTCTGGAAGACTTCCGCCAGACCTTGGAATCTGCAAATAATCTACTAGATAAATACTCCACAAGTAAAAATGTAAAAAACTTTCTCAAGGCCAGTAAACATGAGAAAGGGTTTAGCATGGTGAATGAAAGGCTGACTTACAACTTCCAGGTCCTGTCTGGAGCTCTGCAGATTGAGCACAGAGACCTACATTTAAAAGGTTCTCAACCCGAAGGTTCTCAACCTGTTAAATGTAACAATACCTGTGATGCATTTGATGAATTTTGCTATACAGCCCCACAGCCAGTCTCAATGTCGGTGCCCAGCCCCACATCACCCATGATCTCTCCCTTACTAATGCCAATGTGTACAGCACCTATGATCCCCCCAATGCCCGGGCCGACTGGTCCCATAATCCCCCCTGGACCAATGCCCATGCCTCCAGCCTTCATGATCCCTCCCGTACTAATGCCCAGCCCTACCACACCCATGCTTCCCCCAATGCCAATGCCCAGTCTGACTTCTCCCATAATGCCCCCTGGACTAATGCCCATGCCTAACGCACCCATTTATCCACCATGCCAATGCCTCAGTCCAGAGCAGCCCTACTACAACTCCCAATATTAATGCCCAGCCCTGGAGTACCCATGCTACCTCCCTCACCAAAATCCTTATACAGGTGTCCAGCAATACAACTGCTATGCCCGTTGGTCTACCCCCCACCCCCACCACCACCAGTATGCAGTTCTTTTTCCACCTCTTCAGTGCCAGTACTTCCCTGTCAGTCACTACCACTGCTTTTTCCAAGCTGTTTCCACATTTTCTCCTAGAATGTGGGTTCTCAGGTCCATGGTCCTGGCAATGAGACAGCCGTATCTCTCTCAGGATCCATTACTCAAATAACCTCTTCAGAACAAAAACCTCCTTTAGTGACAGGCTTTATGTATCAATGAAATGGCAGAAACATGCTGGAAGCATTAACAGATTAAATTGTTTGATTTGATATATATCTTTGTTGTTTTCTTATGAGAGAATGTAAATAAAGTGTGAAATGAGGTGTAGGGCAGTTTGAGGTGCAGTGAGACTCAGCTGGAGTCCAGTGCAGCGCATCCACGTAGTACAGTACAGACAACATCACCCTGCAGCTCTATAGCCATCAGCTCTGGCCGATTCAAAATCAGTTTAGAGCAGAGTTTTAACCTGAAGATGGAGAAATAATTATGGTTGTGGGCTGAAATATTACATTTTAAGTAAGTTACACTAAACTGCCATAATAATGATTACACATGTCTACAGCACTATTAGACACTCATCTATACAGGTTATCAGCAAAAAATGTTGATTTAGGTGTTACTCTCTCTTTAATTGTGTGTGATATTTGTAAAACTGCATATTTGGAGAAGGGAAATAAATGATCTTTTGGAATTGTGGTCTTTTTCCAAGTATTCATTTGAAAACTATTTCTACAATTGTTAACTATTTCTACGATTGTTACACCCCAGGCTGTCTAGGGGGGCTGGGGTCACAAGGAGGATGCAGACTCTGTATTTTAAAAGGTAAATCGAAGGTGTTTAATTAACAAAACAGACACAAAACCCACAAAGTAAAGAACACTAAGGACTGTGATCGGTGGCAACAAAACTGGCAACAACCGTTTAACCTCTAATTAGCTAAAGGAATAAAAAATACCGAAAGATCATCATGGTGTAGATTCCTCCACCAGTGATGATCTTAATTACAAAAGAAATTGAGTGTAGGGTTTTCAATGTTGTTATGAAAAGTGAGTTAAAAAAAAGCACGCCGAGGAGACAGCAGATCAGAGACAAATGTCTCTGGTCTGCTGCTCACTGAAGCCCTGTTTATAAGACACACCGTGCCGGCAAATCAGCGTAATATTACCGAAACGGTGTGTCTTATGAACGTGCCATGGCAGCATCACGTTGTGGGAATTTTGTGGCAATCGCGCTGCCACGCTTAATTGCGGTAATATTGCGGCTTCACCAGTCTTAGAAATGCACATTAAGCCTTGGCGCAACAGAGGGTGGTGTCATGATCACGTGATGAATTAATGTCAAGCTCCAGCCAGGAACTATATTGAAAATGAAAGTAATCATGGGCATAAGTTTCACTTTTGTAAACAGAATCAGCTCAGATGATAAACTGGAGCGATGCAGTGTGCCCGGAGCAAAGTCCAGCCAATATGCACGGCCCCACAGTTGTTTGCATGACTTGTCCATCAGAGCTGCGCAACTCCAGCTGTCTGATCTAAGCTCCCATTTTCTCCAAACAGCACGGTGAGGTCATTATGAGCCATCAAACGTTAACCCAGTCCTTCAGAAACTTTAACAGAATTAGTTCATAACCAGAACAGATTGTGCAGAAGCTCTAACCTCTTCCACTCCATAGCAGTCCATCTGATCCCAGTGACTGTATAAATGATCCAAAGAATCTGACTCCAAAACAAGCTGCCCATTCAAAATGTTCAAAACGATGCGTCATTGCCAGTATTCCACAGGTGCAACAAGCACTAATATGTACACAGTGTGGCAAGGTGGAGAAACGAGGGCCCAGGTGGGATTCGATCCCCAGACTCCCGGGTGAGAGTCATGCACGCTAACCAGTCAGCCAAAGCGATATCCCCGTGGTCAAGCAGCATGATCAATCGGGATATAGTGACAGGATCATCTTCTGTACATTCATTTTGTGTATGTTTTACTTAATCATTCTACTTATTGTTCTTTTTAAAACACAGATAGATTTTTTACCTTTTCTGCTGACATTTCGATCATCACTGTGATCTTCTTCAGAGCTAAGCTGCTAATGCAGCTTCAACTTCCGCTTCCGTTTATGTGCGGGCAGCAGGGGCCGACATCGCCCCCTGCTGCCCGCGCTTTCCTCCTTGATGACGCAGTCCCATGCATGGTCCAACGTGTACACCCCGTCGTCCCTGTTCATAGTCCCATGTCCACGTCTCCTTATTTCAATAGCTTCTTTTATCCATCTTTTATATTTCTGTTGTTCAATGTTGATAATCCCGAGACACCCGAGCTGCAACGAGCCTCCTCATTCCCACCCCACAGGTGGTGTCAGCTGACCCTTGTCCATAGTCCTCCTCATCCTCCTCAGCAGGCGGCTCTTCCTGCAGTTCATCCCCGACACCATGACAAATGTTGTGCATTATTACACAACGGGCCACCACCTATATTCATATTTAATATAGATTGAAGAGCATGGTATGAAATCTATGCACAGAGAGAAATGAATAGAAATCCTTACCTTGGGGATGAACTGTACATGTACTTCCAGTGCTTCTAAAAAGATGCACCGGAAGCGGGTTTTCATCAAACCAAACGCACGCTCAATAGAACATGCCCTGGAGTGATGAGTATTGAACCTTTGCTCTACCATGCCTGCAACTGGCTGCCTATATGGAGTAATAAGCGCCAGGGGGTTCTCAAGACATGGGTAGCCACCATCACCCAAGAGAAAATACCCTGGGGGTGGGTAAGTCCCCCTGTGGCTACTGAGGTGTTTTGCCTGGAATTACCTGGTTGACGCACTTGCTGATGTCCAACCTTATCTTGGTGATAGTTTGTCTTAAACAAACAGTCTGAATACAAGTGTTCTGATGCTATTCGATGATGTTAATTAGAAATGTGTTTTCATTGATTACAACATACACCTGCCACTGCGGTCAAAAACCATATGCTCTTCCGGGTTAACACCTGACATCAACAGTAAAGCACTTCCTTATATACTCTACCTAACACCATGAACAAGTGACCCCACATGTACAAAACAAAAACTACACACATATAAAGAAACAATAAATACATGATTGGCTCATACACACCAGCCGCTAATTGTTACTAATGAATGACATAACAATTCAAAAAACTAATAGGAGCCATAAACAAATAACTAAAGAAAAATACCAATAGGACAACAGGACATGTACAAATAAATTTTAAACCTCATGCACTAGACACAGCTTTGTTACTGGCCTTTCAATAACATTCGTTCTTGTTTGTAACCTCACTGAACGTACAAGCCCATGTCTGTTGGGAAAAACGTTTAGAACCCTTCCTAGTGGCCATGAACCACGTGGAGCTGAATAATCCATGATGACGACAATGTCGCCAGGATTTAGATTCCTCTTCGTGTTATTCCACTTTTGTCTTGTTTGGAGCAAAGGTAAATACTCTTTGATCCATCTCTTCCAGAAAAGATTCGCAAGGTACTGTATTTGTTTCCAACGTTTTCTCACATATTGATCCTGAGGTTCAAACACTCCTGGAGGTAAAGCAGGTTTACGCTTCAGAAGTAGAAGGTGATTAGGTGTGAGAGGTTCCAAGTCATTAGGATCATCTGAAAGTTTGGTAATTGGTCGATCATTTAGGATGGCTTCAACTTCACAAAATAAAGTATGAAGTCCATCATCGTCCAAACTTTGCTGATGCAAGACAGCATTGAGAACTTTCCTCACAAGGCGAATCATACGTTCCCACACACCACCATGGTGGGAAGCATCCGGTGTGTTAAAGTTCCACTGAATGCCGATCTGTGACATGGTTCCTTGAATCTTCTCTTGATTCAGTGCGGCAAGTGCCCTTTTTAGCTCTTTGTTCGCTCCGACAAAATTAGTGCCATTGTCTGAAGTTATACATTCCACCTGGCCCCTTCTGCTGATAAAACGCCTTAAAGCATTTATACAAGCATCGGTATCCAGCGAGACAGCAACTTCGAGGTGAACGGCCCTGCTTGCCATACAGGTAAATAAAACCCCATAACGTTTGCAGGTTGATCGTCCTCTTTTCACCTCGAAGGGTCCAAAGTAATCCAC
Organism: Aphyosemion australe; assembly: GCA_006937985.1. Lineage (NCBI taxonomy): Eukaryota > Metazoa > Chordata > Actinopteri > Cyprinodontiformes > Nothobranchiidae > Aphyosemion > Aphyosemion australe. The sequence goes on from SSNS01000087.1 coordinate 512,884, forward strand.
TCCTGTATTAGTGAAGGGTGGCACGTCAGGAAGGATAGTACTTTTTGGCAAATCAGCCATTTTTTGTTCCACTGCCCTTCCATTGTAACGTCTGCAAAAACTGCAGTCACCAATTACTTTTCTAACGGCTGATATGCCTTTGGTGATCCAAAATCTTGAAAGTGTATGAACTTGTCCACTGTGGCCAGCTGTCCTATGCATGTTTGATGAGCAGAGTAGCTATAATTTGATCCTTGGAAAGAAAATATGGATGCTTCATCTCCTCAGGCATTGCTCCTCTGCCCAATCTTCCTCCAACCTTCAGCAATCCATCTTCTAAAAATGGATTGAGTTTATAAATAGAACTCTGTCTATTTACGGTCACCTTTCCAGAATACAAAGCAGAAATCTCTTTGCGGAATCTTTGTTGTTGATGTAGTAGACTGTAAAATGCTATATAATAAGTTTTTATGAAAAACAGACACCCCTTCTATTTTTTTTTGTATTGTAAAGCTTATGTGTATGATGTAAAGTTAAGGTTGCTGTGCTCATTCACACCAGCAGAGGGTGCTGTAGCGCCACTGTGGGCATAGAGGGCTTCTGCGCAGGCGCAGCTCAGAATTAAACGAGCTATGGTCTGACAACGTGTTTCCCTCGTCTGTCCACAGGTATGTCTATAAAAGTTAAATATTTGAACTTAAACTTGGTCCTAATAAGATGTAAATGAAAGTATAGCTATGTAGAAACACTGTAATGAAACGTTGACTGTTTCTGAAGGTTAAATGACGAGGTATTTGTGTGTTTTAGAACGGGCCTGTACCTCCGCCATTTTGGAAGATCGCTTTGGTTGTATGTAGATAAATTAGCAGTATGAAACGGATGTGTTTGGAGCCAGAATATGTATTATAATGTACAACTATGGGTTCTAGCACTTTCACAGAGGTTTGAGTGTAATATAAGCAGAAGTAAGAGTTCAAATTCAAGTTTATTGAGATCGCCGTGTTAGGTGTTCTTTATTTGTTCAGCCCGCCATCCGGAGGCACATTTCCGTTGATCCAGCTCGGCGCTTCTGTGTGTGTATGTGAGTGAGACCGGAAGTAACAGATTAACTGTGTTTTTGGCACTAGAGAGTAAATTAAGCTCTTTTGCTGTTATGATTTAGTGATGGGAGTGAGCAAAGGTGTTTAATGTTATTTTATTATTATTTTGATAGTTTTTATTATTGGGTTTTGTGAATTGTATTTTATTTACAGCCTATATTATTTGCAATTTTCAATATTTTGTCAATTATGAGTATTGATTTTCATTTTATTACTATTATTTGCTGTGTTGTTACTTATTTTTGGGATGATTATCTATTGTATGAATGTGTTGTGTGTGAAATGTCAGAATTAAACGAGCTATGGTCTGACAACGTGTTTCCCTCGTCTGTCCACAGCCATAGACTCTGGTTTTGGCAACACGGCTTACACTAGCTGTGTGCCACTTGTTACCGCCCAGCTTACCCCTAGGGCTGGCACCGGTAACAATTGGGGGCTCGTCGTCCGGGATTCTTTTGAAGTGAAGCCACTGCCTGGTGAAGAGTGCAAGTACAGCATTTGAGGTGTCCAGAACTTCAGGGAAGGCTACATCCACGTATGTGTCATCCAGAGAGTATCTACCACCATTGAACAGCATGGCCACTAATGCACCACGGCGGGCGCTGATCGTCAAGATCCAGAGACAGCTTTCTAGTTTGAGTACAAGTCAGCTACAAGCCATTGTCCTCTCTATTGATGATGGCTCTGCAAAGGCCAACATTGAAGAGCTAAGTGATATTGACCTGTATGAGCTGATCATCGACCACTTGAGGAGTGACAAGTTGAAGGCCATGGAAGATGAAGGCATGTCCCATATACTCCTCCTAGATGACCTGATCACTGATTTACTGAATTCTACAGATGCTGAACCAACTGGAGTTGAGGTACCAGTCCATGTACAGGAGGTCGACCCGACTACTATTCCCCTCCTNTTGCACTTACAGTAGTATTTGTATATTTTTGTACTTTATTTTTAGTATATGGGCTTACTGTACACTAGTGTCAAACGCATACTGTAAGATTTCTGTTTGTTTGTACAAGTGCTAAATGCACAGTTATTTTTGTTTTGCAACATGCATTTCACCTACAGTGAACAATAAACATTTATTTCTCCATCTTCATGTCCTGAGCATTGTGTTTTCTACTTTTCTACGTAGTGTTTAGTGACTGTTCAGTAGTGACTGTCATTTTGATTGACTCGGGGCACGATTCACATAATTCAGCTTTGAGCACAGTTTGAACTGTTTTGAGGTGAAAGTTTGGTTTTGCAAGAAGAGTCTGAGGTTTTGGGAATTTAGCTTGAAAATTGGGTTTTGTGTTCACAAGTTAGAGAAAGGGAGAGCAGCTTTCAAGAAATGTGTCTTAGCAATCAAGAAAAACTGTAAAGCAGCATTCCACAACTTTGCAGTTATATGGTCTCTGTCGCCCTCTAGAGGCTTGCTGCGTAACGTCACTGTCGTAAAATCAAATCTCTCTCTCGGGCATAAAAGGCATGTTTACATTCCTAATGTCAGGCAAAACAACAAAAACAAACTTTTCCACCTCCACACATTGAATAAATAGTTTTATCAGGACTGTATAACAACTTTATGCCCGACCAAACACAATAACCCTGGTGAAATCATTTATTACTTACCTAGCCATTAGCAGCACGGCTAGGTCAGAGTCCGTAGTTCATGCCTTTCTTTCTAAAAGAGCTCTCCAGCGAGGAAAAGACGGCCCAATAATAACTGGTCTTTGCTCTTGCTCTGCTATATTCCTCTGATAAGGGATTTCTAGCTGTCTTTGGTGAATCTGCCGCTGCTACAGCGAGTCTACGTTATACAATTATGGCAAGCCAAAGGGATAAAAAGAAATGCGCGTTCTAAACTCGCATTATGTCTGCCAAAACACTCGTTCAAGACGCGCGTTTTGACGGACATAATGCTTGCTTTTAGAACACGTGAGTTTTTGCCCCCTTTGGCGTCAAAACGTGCGTTCAGGACGCGCATTTTGGCAGATATAATGCGCGTTTAGAACGCGCGCTTTTTTTTTTATCCCTTTGGCTTGCCATATTTTGCCATAAAACGACACCCAGTCAGTACATCCTGCGGCGATCCGAAGCACAAAAACTGTATAGTGCAGTAAACAGACGTGGGACCCCCCAACACTATCACAGGTATGAAAATGAACATAATAGATGATGGTATGATGCCAAAACTTTACAAAAAGCACAATTTTAAGGTGTAAAAGTTGCGGAATGTTGTTTTGAAGTCTTAAATTTTGGCAAAATCTAACTGTTGCTTGTTAAGAAACACAACAGCACTTGTGGGATATGGATAGAATAGGGAAAGATGAGTTTCAAGATGAAATCAGAAGGAAGGCTCAGAAGTGGGAATATAAAGGGAGTATTACTTACAACAGAATGCTACCGTAGGTCATCCATTCCCACTGCAGTAAGAGTGTAGAACTTCACAGTTTAACTGTTACTGGCATTATCCTGTTACACGCTAATGTAGTAGACTGTAAAATGCTATATAATAAGTTTTTATGAAAAACAGACACCCCTTCTATTTTTTTTTGTATTGTAAAGCTTATGTGTATGATGTAAAGTTAAGGTTGCTGTGCTCATTCACACCAGCAGAGGGTGCTGTAGCGCCACTGTGGGCATAGAGGGCTTCTGCGCAGGCGCAGCTCAGAATTAAACGAGCTATGGTCTGACAACGTGTTTCCCTCGTCTGTCCACAGGTATGTCTATAAAAGTTAAATATTTGAACTTAAACTTGGTCCTAATAAGATGTAAATGAAAGTATAGCTATGTAGAAACACTGTAATGAAACGTTGACTGTTTCTGAAGGTTAAATGACGAGGTATTTGTGTGTTTTAGAACGGGCCTGTACCTCCGCCATTTTGGAAGATCGCTTTGGTTGTATGTAGATAAATTAGCAGTATGAAACGGATGTGTTTGGAGCCAGAATATGTATTATAATGTACAACTATGGGTTCTAGCACTTTCACAGAGGTTTGAGTGTAATATAAGCAGAAGTAAGAGTTCAAATTCAAGTTTATTGAGATCGCCGTGTTAGGTGTTCTTTATTTGTTCAGCCCGCCATCCGGAGGCACATTTCCGTTGATCCAGCTCGGCGCTTCTGTGTGTGTATGTGAGTGAGACCGGAAGTAACAGATTAACTGTGTTTTTGGCACTAGAGAGTAAATTAAGCTCTTTTGCTGTTATGATTTAGTGATGGGAGTGAGCAAAGGTGTTTAATGTTATTTTATTATTATTTTGATAGTTTTTATTATTGGGTTTTGTGAATTGTATTTTATTTACAGCCTATATTATTTGCAATTTTCAATATTTTGTCAATTATGAGTATTGATTTTCATTTTATTACTATTATTTGCTGTGTTGTTACTTATTTTTGGGATGATTATCTATTGTATGAATGTGTTGTGTGTGAAATGTCAGAATTAAACGAGCTATGGTCTGACAACGTGTTTCCCTCGTCTGTCCACAGCCATAGACTGGTTTTGGCAACACGGCTTACAATAGCTGTGTGCCACTTGTTACCGCCCAGCTTACCCCTAGGGCTGGCACCGGTAACATTGACAATAACGAATTATGGCAACCTCTGCTCCTTTCAACTCATCCAGTGTCAAACCACCTTTTCTGGGGTTGGAGTGAATTTTAACTCCTGTGGGACTCGATTGTTTATGGCTTTCTGTAAACAACATAGCCTTTAACCTGAGAAACCAGGCGATTGAAGTCTTAAGTTTTTTCCAATCAGAAGAGTAGCCGACTAGTTGGTCAGTAGGGCTAGAGATGTTCACATTGATGTTATTCACTACTGCCTCACTTTTAACTTCTTGATCGTTAGAATCCACTGAAGTGTTGAAAACATTTTGGGGCCAATCTTCCTGTTGTTTTCTAAGAAATGTAGGACCTTTTAACCAGCTGCTGTTTTTGAGAAAGTCTTCAACGCAGAGTCCTCTTGAAGCATAGTCGGCAGGATTTTCCTTAGAACCAACATTGTGATGGTTTGGATAAGTCTCTGATGGTTGAAATTCTATTAGCTACAAACGTATGAAAACGTTTGTCTTCATTATTTACATATTTTAACACAGACGTACTATCAGTCCAAAAAACTGAATCTTCAACATTGAAGTTTAGTTCTACTCTCAGCTATGAATCCACTCTTGCAACGAGAAAGGCGGCAGTTAACTCCAGTCTTGGAATGGTTACAGCCTTCAGTGGTGTCAATCTCTCTTTTCCGAGCAGAAAAGTCACCTGGACATTGTTCTCATGATTGTGCATCCGAACATACGTCACAGTTCAATATCCACTTTCACTGGCGTCGGCAAAGTGATGCAATTGAGCATGTTTGACTTCGCCAAATTCCTTTGTTTTAATCTATCTGCTGACATTAAACAAGGTCAGTCCTTCCAAGTCCTCCAACCATTTTTTCCACTGGGATAGGATGTCCTTTGGTAGTTCATCATCCCATCCAACACCCCTCCTGCAGAGTTCCTGCTGCATTATCTTAGCTGGTAAGATGACTGGCGCCAAGAAACCCAACGGGTTTCCATCTTGAACTTAAAGCAATCTATTTCAGTACACCACTGTAAACCAAGAGCTCTTTCCACTGGAAGCTTGGCTTGATCCAGATCCAAATGCTTTAAGTTCTTGGCTCTCAGGTCCTCTGCAATGGATTGCAAAACATTTCGGCTGTTACTAGTCCATTTTTCCAAGACGAAACCTCCTTTATGACACAAAGAGCTCAAATTTCTTATCATCTGGATAGCTTCGCTTTCTGTGGCTGAATATTTCAAAAAATTGTCCACGTAAACGTTCTGTTTTACGGACTGAACTACTTCAACAGTGAACTCAGCCTGATTGTCATCTGCGGTTTTCCTTAGTGCAAAACTTGCACAACTTGGTGATGATGCTGCGCCGAATAAATGAACAGTCATCCGATATTCCCTGAGTTTCTGACTGATGTTTCCATTTGGCCACCAAAGGAAGCGAAGAAAATCTCTATCTTCTTCAGCAACCTGCACCTGATAGAACATGGCCCGAATGTCACCCATGTAGGCCACGTTGTCCTTTCGGAATCGAAGCGACTCCAAGCAGGGAGCTGGTGAGATTTGGACCAGGCAACAGCTTGTTGTTCAGTGATGCTCCTTTGAATGTGGCTCCACAATCAAACACCACCCGAAAGGACCCCTTCCTTGGGTGACAAATGTCATGATGTGGAATGTACCTGACTTTGCCCTTTTCACAGTGCAGCTGTTGATAAGGTACTTGTTCTGCATATTTTTTTTATCAAGAATGGTGTTCATGTACTCTGTGTACTCCTGGTGAAAATGTTTGTTATTCAGGAATCTTTTCCCTAATCTTTGAGTTTTTTGTTTAGCCACTGCAAAATTATTGGGTAAGAAGATTTGGCTGTTCTGAAGTGGCAATTTCAAACAATATCCTTTATCCTTTAGTGTCACTGAATGTTCCATGATTTCCAAGAACTTATGGTCTTCTCTAGACATTTCTATTTCCTTTATGTTTTTCTCATTAAAATCATGGTTGTACTGAGTTGCCAACATTTCTTCAAGTTTACACACAGAGATCCTGTTCACCGTTACTTCGGGCAGCTCCTCCAAGGTACCACTGTTACCATTCAGTGGACCATTACCCACCCATCCTAATACAGTTTTAATAGCGTACGGGCCAGTCCTACGGCTATTAATAACCTCCCAGGGTTCTAATATTTTGGAGGCATTGGTTCCAATTAACAGGTCTACATCTGCTTTTATTTCTGGAAGATCAACCTTTGATAGGTATGGCCATTTTGTTAGTTCTTCCTTTGAAATCATGGCAGTAACTGGCATTTTGGTCTGTGTAAGTACCTTTTGTAGGACATGGAAGTCATTAATGTTTAAACCAGATACCTCTAACCCAGTAAGTACGTAAGTTTGAACAACTGCCCTTTGCCCCATTGTGTTCAGCAGAAAACTGGTCCTTCTACCAGTAATATTCAACCCCTTATGATGAGTTCGACAGATGGATGCAGTGTTCCCTCGCCCGGACGTGGGTCACCGGGGCCCCCCTCCGGAGCCAGGCCTGGAGGTGGGGCACGCTGGCGAGCGCCTGGTGGCTGGGCCTTCACCCATGGAGCCCGGCCAGGCACAGCCCGAAGAGGAGACGTGGGTCCCCCTGCCCATGGGCTCACCACTCGTGGGAGGGGCCAAAGGGGTCGGGTGCAGTGTGGAAAGGGTGGTAGCCGAAGGCAGTGACCTTGGCCGTCTGATCCTTGGCTACAGAAGCTGGTTCTAGGCACGTGGAATGTCACCTCTCTGGTGGGGATAGAGCCGGAGTTGGTGTGTGAGGTTGAGAGGTTCCGACTAGATATAGTTGGACTCACCTCAACGCATGGCTCTGGCTCTGGAACCAGTTTCCTCGAGAGGAGTTGGACTCTCTACCACTCTGGAGTTGCTCCCACTGAGAGGCGCCGAGCAGGGGTGGGCATACTTCTTGCCCCCCATCGTGGTGCCTGTACGTTGGGGTTTACCCCGGTGAACGAGAGGGTAGCCTCCCTCCGCCTCCGTGTGGGGGGACGGATCCTGACTGTGGTGCTTATGCACCAAACTGCAGCTCAGACTACCCACCCTTTTTGGAGTCCCTGGACGGGGTACTGGAAAGCGCTCCTTCGGGTGACTCCCTCGTTCTGCTGGGGGACTTCAATGCTCACGTGGGCAACAACAGTGAGACCTGGGGCCTCATTTATCAAACGTTCGTAGAAACGTTCCTATATTCCCTCCTACGGATGAAATTTAGAATGTGTGTACGAACTAGGGATGGGTACCTTTGACATTTGAATCGATACGGTACCAATTCCCGGTACCTATGAATCGATACCGGTACTTCACGGTACCTATTTTCGATACTTTTGAGTGTTTAATAATTATTTAAATCTCATTTTTAATAAAAAAAATTATTTTTTCTCAATATATAACCATATTTGATAAACATAACAATAAATAACATACAACTGTTTGTATTTTGTCATCGTAGTGTTGTACAAAATTCTTCAATATGAAAACCTTTAACCACAACTGTTTCTAAATAATGCAGAAACTAAAACCCAGCTCCATGTACTCCTATTCCTCTCCTTTCCCCTCTGGACAAATTGTGTGATGGTGCGTCCTTGTAGTATTAGAAACTGCTGTGAACTAAATTTACTGTGTATCTTCATTTTGCTGTTCTTTTTCAGTTGATTTTTCCTACTCGGAAGTCGGAATTTCCGAGGAGGAAGTGAACGCACCATTAGCTGATAGCAATGTTAATGATAGCTAAAATATCAAGCTAACACTATCTTAAACATAAACGTTTATTTTGCTGCTGGAGCAGATTAAGATGATGATGCCTCACTTAGATCGTTGTCGCTGGTTTCATCATCACCCAATCACCCACTGCATTTAGTGAAGTGAAGCCAAACTTTATAGCGCGTTCGCTTTCTCCTAGTCGAAATGTCCAAGTTCCGAGGAGAAAGCGAACGCACCATTAGCGGAACAGGAGCTAAAATATCAAGATAACGTTATGTTAAACAGTTTATTTACCTGCTGGAGCAGATTAAGACAATGATGCCTCACTTATATCATTGTTGCTGGTTTCTTCATCACCCAGATAGCCATCCCATTTAGTAAAGTGGACCCAAACTTTAGAGCTCTTCCTCTGTGCCATGCTGCTTGCTCTGTTTACAGCTTGCCTGCAGCGACTAGCGACTTTCCGCTCCGATGAAACACTTCTCGAGGGGGGAACACATATCGACATAACACCGGCACTGCTGTCTATTTTGGCAAATTGCTGTCTCGCAAGTTCTCGTTAGGCCAGGTACCGAAACAAGGCACCGTTTCTTGTCACGTGAAACGGTGCTCGGTCGGTTCGACGGAATTCGGTCGGTGCCTTAAAAAGTACCGGTTCCGGTACCCATCCCTAGTACGAACAGTCAATGTCCTGATTTATGAAACATGCGGTGGCCTCTCGTACGCACGTTCCTCCGCAATCGTCTGATGATAAATCCCACATGTGCGCTTACAGGAGCTCGTGCACGTGTGCCGTCATTTACATACAGAAACGCCCTCAATTAACCATATTTGGTCACACTACGTCCTCAGGTCGGGAGGGGATTCCCTGGGTTCTTCCCGGAAAAAAAAAAGACACACTTTATTGACAGCGAGATCGAAACACTGGACATTTGACAACGCGTGTATGATCGGGGAGCAGAGGAGGTTTTGGAGGTTGTTTTATTTGTAAATCAGAATCTGGACTGGAATCAGATCAGTGCGCTGCGCTCACGGAAGAGCCATTCCCTCCAGAGTGCACTCTGCTCTGCTAAATCCTCCAATAATAATAATAAACGATCTTTTATAAAGCGCNTTGAGGTGAAAGTTTGGTTTTGCAAGAAGAGTCTGAGGTTTTGGGAATTTAGCTTGAAAATTGGGTTTTGTGTTCACAAGTTAGAGAAAGGGAGAGCAGCTTTCAAGAAATGTGTCTTAGCAATCAAGAAAAACTGTAAAGCAGCATTCCACAACTTTGCAGTTATATGGTCTCTGTCGCCCTCTAGAGGCTTGCTGCGTAACGTCACTGTCGTAAAATCAAATCTCTCTCTCGGGCATAAAAGGCATGTTTACATTCCTAATGTCAGGCAAAACAACAAAAACAAACTTTTCCACCTCCACACATTGAATAAATAGTTTTATCAGGACTGTATAACAACTTTATGCCCGACCAAACACAATAACCCTGGTGAAATCATTTATTACTTACCTAGCCATTAGCAGCACGGCTAGGTCAGAGTCCGTAGTTCATGCCTTTCTTTCTAAAAGAGCTCTCCAGCGAGGAAAAGACGGCCCAATAATAACTGGTCTTTGCTCTTGCTCTGCTATATTCCTCTGATAAGGGATTTCTAGCTGTCTTTGGTGAATCTGCCGCTGCTACAGCGAGTCTACGTTATACAATTATGGCAAGCCAAAGGGATAAAAAGAAATGCGCGTTCTAAACTCGCATTATGTCTGCCAAAACACTCGTTCAAGACGCGCGTTTTGACGGACATAATGCTTGCTTTTAGAACACGTGAGTTTTTGCCCCCTTTGGCGTCAAAACGTGCGTTCAGGACGCGCATTTTGGCAGATATAATGCGCGTTTAGAACGCGCGCTTTTTTTTTTATCCCTTTGGCTTGCCATATTTTGCCATAAAACGACACCCAGTCAGTACATCCTGCGGCGATCCGAAGCACAAAAACTGTATAGTGCAGTAAACAGACGTGGGACCCCCCAACACTATCACAGGTATGAAAATGAACATAATAGATGATGGTATGATGCCAAAACTTTACAAAAAGCACAATTTTAAGGTGTAAAAGTTGCGGAATGTTGTTTTGAAGTCTTAAATTTTGGCAAAATCTAACTGTTGCTTGTTAAGAAACACAACAGCACTTGTGGGATATGGATAGAATAGGGAAAGATGAGTTTCAAGATGAAATCAGAAGGAAGGCTCAGAAGTGGGAATATAAAGGGAGTATTACTTACAACAGAATGCTACCGTAGGTCATCCATTCCCACTGCAGTAAGAGTGTAGAACTTCACAGTTTAACTGTTACTGGCATTATCCTGTTACACGCTAATGTAGTAGACTGTAAAATGCTATATAATAAGTTTTTATGAAAAACAGACACCCCTTCTATTTTTTTTTGTATTGTAAAGCTTATGTGTATGATGTAAAGTTAAGGTTGCTGTGCTCATTCACACCAGCAGAGGGTGCTGTAGCGCCACTGTGGGCATAGAGGGCTTCTGCGCAGGCGCAGCTCAGAATTAAACGAGCTATGGTCTGACAACGTGTTTCCCTCGTCTGTCCACAGGTATGTCTATAAAAGTTAAATATTTGAACTTAAACTTGGTCCTAATAAGATGTAAATGAAAGTATAGCTATGTAGAAACACTGTAATGAAACGTTGACTGTTTCTGAAGGTTAAATGACGAGGTATTTGTGTGTTTTAGAACGGGCCTGTACCTCCGCCATTTTGGAAGATCGCTTTGGTTGTATGTAGATAAATTAGCAGTATGAAACGGATGTATTTGGAGCCAGAATATGTATTATAATGTACAACTAAGGGTTCTAGCACTTTCACAGAGGTTTGAGTGTAATATAAGCAGAAGTAAGAGTTCAAATTCAAGTTTATTGAGATCGCCGTGTTAGGTGTTCTTTATTTGTTCAGCCCGCCATCCGGAGGCACATTTCCGTTGATCCAGCTCGGCGCTTCTGTGTGTGTATGTGAGTGAGACCGGAAGTAACAGATTAACTGTGTTTTTGGCACTAGAGAGTAAATTAAGCTCTTTTGCTGTTATGATTTAGTGATGGGAGTGAGCAAAGGTGTTTAATGTTATTTTATTATTATTTTGATAGTTTTTATTATTGGGTTTTGTGAATTGTATTTTATTTACAGCCTATATTATTTGCAATTTTCAATATTTTGTCAATTATGAGTATTGATTTTCATTTTATTACTATTATTTGCTGTGTTGTTACTTATTTTTGGGATGATTATCTATTGTATGAATGTGTTGTGTGTGAAATGTCAGAATTAAACGAGCTATGGTCTGACAACGTGTTTCCCTCGTCTGTCCACAGCCATAGACTCTGGTTTTGGCAACACGGCTTACACTAGCTGTGTGCCACTTGTTACCGCCCAGCTTACCCCTAGGGCTGGCACCGGTAACACTAACATCAGTGCTATAGTCAGTATGTGTTCGATGCTTGTGCAATACCAGATGTACATTAATATGTCTGTGTCCTTGCTGCATAATTTTTATTTATCGTTTTTAGTGGTTTGAAGGTTACAATAATAGCTTACTGCCTTTGTGGATTTACCTGTACTTTTGTTATTATTTTTCGTCTTCATTGTCACTAAGTGTATGGTCTGCTGTAACGAGTGAATTTCCCCTCTGTGGGATTAATAAAGTCTATTCTATTCTATTCTGCTCTATACAAGGTCATGTCATGCAGTTGTTGGAAAATTGAGACAAAATGGCATGAAGATAGTGAAGAGAATGAAGCTGCGTGTGTCATCTTAAGGTGTTGTAGATGTGAAAGAGACAAATAAATATTTGCAATAAATAAACACAAAAATTGAGCATAAAGGTGAAATTAAAATATTTGACTCAAGGAGGGCAATTACTAGTTTAAGAACAATACTTGACAGTTATTTTAGTAGAACGTAGTCTTGGAGGCAGAACATAGATTTAGTTGATATTTAAAGGGCGCCTCATTTCTCTGCAATTATTCACTAGCAATTGGCAAATTCTTGTTGCAGCCAAAAAGGCTGCAAACATACATCATAAATTGAATGTAAATTAATTAAAGCTGCAAAGGCAAATTTAGAAAACAACTTAGCTTAAAACATTTTTTCATGCATCTAAACAACGTTCTAACATAGCTGTCAATATATTGTAGAGATAAAAAAAACGAAAAAATGTAATAAAGTGGTTCTCTTGCATTTGTCTAAAAACCTCCGCCAATAACACATTCCGGACTGTAAGCAGCTATTGGACCATTCAGTTGTTGCTCTCGCTGAACCTCTGCACTTCCCTGGGTCCTCCATTCATTCCACACTCACGTATTTATCAACAGAACACCACTGGTGTGAGAGGTTCTCCGCTCAATAATATCAGAGAAGGAGAAACAGCCGACTGCTACCACTTCAACTTTAGGACAAACTACCAGAGTCCAAAAAAGAAAAACACCATTTGAAGTCACGGACAACAAAAGATGTTTGGACCTAGAAATTGACGACTGGTGTTTAGCGCTATCTCGTTTCCTCTGGCATCGCGGGTTTATAAGCATATTTAAAAAGACAGAGTTCAATGATTAGTGTCCCAGAGTTTGAGAGCTCCAGAGTCTTGGAGCCACACCAGCAAAAGCAGGCCTTGGTCAGAGGACCTCAGGGACCTGATGGGGATGTAGGAATGAGGAGGTTTGCTAATGTGAGGTGTGAAAATGTACAGAAATGTAACATACTTGAACCTTGAACTTCCAATAAAGTAATGACACTCCCACAGAACACAACAACAACAACAATAAAAGCTACAGGTAGTGAAGTGCTCCTTACCTTGTCGAAGTTGCAATCTTTGTAATTAGCCAGTTGTTGTGAGCAACATTAGAATCTTTGGTGACAAATGACTTAACGAGCTTCACAGGGAGTCCTAATTATTCTGCAATTAGAAATGTAATTACGAGTTGCTTTAACAGCTTGCTTGCTCGCTGGCTAGTGGTGTGAGGAAACAGATGCAGGGTGAGTATAACACTCCACTGCCAGAGAATCTGTCACACATGGAAAGGTAGACAAGCCTCCAATCACAAGCCCCAAAATGAAACCAGTCTACCGAAATAGATGGAGTGAAGTCACATGGGTTTGTACTCCGGCAGAGGAGACTCAAACCAAATGATCAAACCCTTACTGCCATAGACTTTAGATCATCTGATCCTGCAGGATATATAATCAGGGTTGTAGTACAGAAAGTCAATGTGTAATTTAATCACTTTTAAACTGAGTTAACTCAGTTATGCAGGAGCAGCAGTGCAGGTTTCCTTGTATGAGGATGAAGCTGGGCAGACATCAGACACATGATTGTTCCTGGACAGGGAACATCTCCCCACCCCATCATTTTTATCCCCATCAATTATAATAAGCAGTCATCAAAAGCTGAAATCATCCTCCCGCTTCACACTGAGGTTCATCAGCCAGTAGAAGTGATAACAGCAGCTGTGTGAGTGAATGCCAGAGTAATTCACCAGTTTATTCACTCCTTCTGCCTTCAGTCACTTTTAGTTACACAAATTATGAAAACTAAATATGTCAAACATCTTATTGTTCTATAAGATCACATCTCAAGCTTGTCTTGCACCAAATGCGGTATGGAGGCGGTACGGTTTCCGTATGGCTTCTGGACGGACGGTCATTCACACCGACTGACGTTCGTGTCCTGAACGTCTCCAGATATCTGCTCCCACAAGCGCACCAAATGATTACAAATTTCACATAATAGGTTTGAAAATAAACCTTTAAAATAACGTTAACTATCATACGCTGTGAACTGATGTTATCGTTGTTAATAATAAAACAAAAGCCAACAAAATAATGTGACATGGTTTTTATTTTGAAATAAACTGGATGTAGCTCGCTGTTTCACGTCTCATTTCCTGTCTGGCTCATGTCATTTTTTTCAACTTCAATCCGAACTCATGAGCACGCAACCCCTGGATTTGGACACAGCCATAGACTCCATGCAGAAATTTCCTGGATCCGCACCACAGCCGTTGTGAGTGCTCTGATTGGTCTCATGATTTTTGATCTATGTGGGAGCCGTACGGAGTCTGGACCACATCCGTTCCACATTTGGTGTGAAAGCGGCTTTAGGGGGTGTCTTTCTAACCTATGGTTGAACTATAGCTGTATATGACATCAGATGTTGGAATAAACTTTTTCCTTCATGTTGAGGTTTTTTATTGAAAATCTGACAGTCATAGAAAGCTGTGTGTGTTTTCTGTTTTTATCACTAAATTGATGCTTTTTCTTATTTTCACAACTTTGTGAGAGCATTTCCAGTCTAGCGCGCAAGCCAACAAAACAAAGATCAAAGGTTCAAAGTTCATAGAGAAGTGTTTAAATCAGCTGTGTGTGAAAACGTTGAAACAATCATTGAACCTCAAAGTTCTTTATTTATCATTTTTCAAGCTGGTTACAAACCACAGCTGTAACCAAAGTTGTTGTTTTCATGCTTAGGCTGTTGGACAAGTATGTAGTTTCAGTAGGACCAAGTTTACACAAACTGTTTTAGGATGGGTTCCCAATCACTGGCTCATGGAACATTTGGTTCTAGGCCACCCAGAATTCGTAAGATCATTTAAGTTTAAAAAAATATTATCACTTGTATTACAGTGTGATAATAATATGATTTAAATATATAAAGTTAAATTTGGGACAAAAAGGTTGCAACACTGCATTTATAAAAAGTCTTATATTTTACAAATGCGCTCTCTCTCTCTCTCTCTCTCTCTCTCTCTAAGCACATCATGATGATTAGCGTGAGTTCCACTGATCTGTTTCCAGCAAGACAAAAAAAAAATGCCAGGGCCCAATTGTCGTCCCAGTCCACCCTTGGGTGGAGGTCTCGAAGCAGGTGAAGAATAGATTGAGTTCATATGGCGTGTTGACGGAGGAACTGGAGTTGCTCCTGAAGTTGGTTCAGATGTGCCTGGGGTCAGCAGGGAGTAGAAGTCTCTCCTGTAGATCTCCAGTAGATCCTGCACAGATTTGTCAGATAACAGTAATCTTCTTTAGGGAGACAGGGATGGAGAAGAAAGCAGAGATGTAAACTGGCCATGGTGATGCGTTCAGGACCCAAATGCAGACTAAAGTGGCAGATTGGTAGGATCTGATGACCCTCTAGGAATCTGGAAGAGGTTGAGGGACATCTAGGGGGATCATCAGTGACTCTGGTGGTGGTTGAGGGGTGTCTGGCACCTTCCTTGCAGAAATGGGGGCATTCCACCTCTGCTGGGACCTCGTCAGTTAGGAGGCATTTAGCTGTTGTAGTAAAAAGATGTTTGTTGACATTTGCATGGTTCTTAAAAAAACATAAACAAATAAATGATCATTCCTAAGCTACAGTGAGGAACATAAGTATTTGAACACCCTGAAATTTAGCAAGTTCTCCAACTTGGAGGTGTCTGAAATTCACATTGTAGGTGCATTCCCACTGTGAGAGAGAATAGAAAACAATTTCAGGAAATTAAATTGTATGATTTTAAAATAATTTATTTAACTGCTGCACAAAAGCTTGAACACCTGGCAATCAGCAAGAATTCTGGCTCTCAAATACCTGTTATGCTGCCTTTAAAAAGTCCATCTCTACTCTACTTATTAATGTAAATGAGTAGCACCTGTCTGAGCTTGTTAAAGACGCCTGTCCACCTCACAGTCAGTCAGACTCCAACCATGGACAAGACCAAAGAGCTGTCAAAAGACACCAGAGACAGAAATGTGGACCTCCACAAGGCTGGAAAGGGCTCTGGGGCAATTGCCAAGCAGCTTGATGAAAATAGATCAACTGTTGGAGCAACTGTTAGAAAATGGAAGAGGCTAAAGACGACTGTCACTCTCCCTCGGTTGAGGGCGTCATGCAAGATCTCACCTGGTGGGGTATCACTGATGATAAGAAAAGTGAGGAATCAGCCCAGAACTACGGGAGTAAAAGACTCGATATTCATCTATATTGTAATTTAAATTACTATGATGGGCGGGACGTAAACAGAGCGCGTAAGCAGGGGACGGGCTCTGGCCGGCCGCGGCCACGTGGGGCAAGTCTGTTTCATTTAACCGTTTTCTTTGACCAAGGAAGGACAGTGTCCTCGTAAGCAAGGCGTCTGGCCTGCCAAGGCAAGGCGAGGTTCCTTGAGATTGAGAAACACCCAATGTTGACTGCCTCTTTTAAAGGGACACTAGGCATTTCTGGCTTGCTTTAACACCCCCTAGTGTCTGTTTTATTTCTCTGATGTAAAAACAAACTGTCCCCTCTCCCTCGTTGTGCACCCATGTTTTCAAACCAGATGACCACATATTAAAAGCATACTTACAAGTGCAATAGCATGATCGCGAGGCCTGCATCCAATTTGAACCCTTCTTCAGAAAATGCATTGCCGCTGCTGACTCTTGTTCATGTCACCGTTCTGGAGAGACTCAAGAGTCAAATATGGTGTTCTGCCCACAAGGAGCAACGAGGCTGAAAGATTCATCAACCCTGTAAAGGGTCATTTTAACACCTACTGGCTCAGGAAAATGATTTAAGAATATGACATTTACTTAGTGTACCTTTAATTAAACACATTGTGGATGAGGGAGGTTGCTACATCCATGAGATACCCCAAGAAGGAGCTGTAGCCATTCATTTTTCCATCATCTCCTGTAGAAATCCTGACAACAATCCTAAAGGTTTTCACGTGTCTGGCCTTCCTCTGAATAGCTGCACCATTCTGCCTCCTGAATGGAAGTCAGCGGCAGACTGAAGTGAGCATTCTGTTTCTGGTTTCAGGGTCAGCGTGAGCGTGTGCCATGCTTGCAGGCAGCGATGGGATTCAGGCAGAACAGTTCTGTACAGTAATGAGGATCTTGTGCCAGTGATGACAGATGACGGCTAAGCGGGTATCGACCCTCTAACCCAACCTTTAGCTCTAGATGACCTGCCAGAGCCTGGCAATGTCTTTAAAGCCTCTATAAAAGCTCTGGGATATTTTTAAATTAGGTGTGTGGAAAACCCCCTGAGGCATTAAACTTTTTAAAAATGAGGTTAATTGTAGATTTCATCTTCATCAAATAAATGCAACACCTTAAAATGATAAATGCATTAAATTATTCTTCCTCACAGTTCAGCATTAGGTCTGCTAGCAGTAGGCAACACAACAAAGGAGGAAACAGAACTCCAAGTGTTTTGGGATCAGACTTTTAATTGGACTTAAATTCACATAAATAACATTGGTTCATATATATTTTGTATATGATACAACTTTATATAATATATATTTCCCCCCTCTGATTTACATTCCTCTCTGACTAAAAGTATCTCACACATCTATGGAAACAGGAAGCTTTGCATGAAGGCAAAGCTGCTCTTGTTGTGCTGTTGATCAAGGTCCCAGTGCCAAAAAGGAGAGGAGAGCTTTTCTCTTCAGTCGTAAAAAACAAACAAAAAAAAGTCAAGTTACACAAACATGAAAGCAAAGAAAAAAGGAGAATCTATTGCATTGTCTCTAGGGTATTAACACTGCACTACAAGGAGTGGGTAGCTATTAAAAGTCATTCACTGTAAATATTTTACTGTATTGACTTATGACACAAAAAAGGAGCACTGCAAACAATCTGATATGCATGGCAATGGCGATTTAGTTTTTCTTTTTTACTAGAAGAAAAATAAACTGAGATAAAATGTTTGACTTGATAAGAATCCTCACCATAGAGATAAGGAAGAAGTTATGAATCCGGAGCAAGGTCGCGTAATCATGCAGCGACCCTGCAGAGCACGCTCACACAGATGAGCTGAGCTTGTCAGCTCGTATCATAAATCAACACACGGTCGAGTCCGACACCAACGTCATTCACCACGATGAGAGGATATCTGGAAGTCAGGTGACATTTTGTTATTTCCTCAGCAGAATCAGAGGTTGTCTCTAACCATGACTCGTACATTAAACGTCTCAGTCAGAGAAAAACACACTGATGCTCTGCATCTTTTACTGCACAGCTGAGAGGTTTTAAACTGTTGGATCTTTGCAGCTCATCAAACATTAACCACAACGTTACTTATGCGTCTAACAGCGAATGGTTTAAATCAATGAGAGCTTGCAGGCTGCTGTATATTTGCTTTTATAAAAGTCAGTCAGAACAGAAGCGTTGCATGAACTCAGCTTTGAGTCATGGTTACAAGTTAAGAGGATTTAAAAAGACCATGAGGTGTTTGATCTGTCTGAAAATCTTTTTTTGTCCTAATTTAAATCAACTTTCAATGTCAACCTCCTACGTTATCCTGAACCACAGTATTTTACACATTTGATTGTCTAAATTAGCACTGCTACCTGAATCTCAAACCAGAAAAACGGTCACCCAAACAAGGCCTTAAAATCCAAAACAAACGACGGCTGCAGCTGTAGCTGCATGTGAAGAGCGAGGACAGACGAGACTGGAGTTTGTGTTGAGGTGGAAGAAGAGACGAAACTCAGATCATGCATGGATGGCCTGAACAGAACAGGACGAGGCGGTGTGTGTGTGTGTTCATAAGTCAGGAAAACACAATCATGCCATAAAATTGCAACAAACAGTGAGTGCTAACCCTCTTTGTCCCTGAAAAGTCAGCAACAAGGTGCTGACTTTTAAAAACAATTTCTTTTGTTGTCATACTTAAAACCTCATCGTATTCATATCCCTTTACTACAGAAGAAAGCTTTATTATGGTATGCTCTGGAAAGTGCAATGGCAAAGGAATATATATTTATTTTTTGCGTTCCGACCACAGTATAAAACTTGGTTGTTCTATTAAAGCGGTGACTGTTTTCTATTGCATTTACATTAAATTTCAGCAAAGCTTTCAATGTTTGCTGCCCTTTAGTTTTTTTTTTACGATGGTTATTGCAGTAAACATAATTTCAGATTAGTCATCGCTCTGTAACATTATTATGATCGGGAAAACACGATGAGTTAACACAACCAGTGTTTCACTTTTTCATGCTGCCACACACTGTTCTTCTCTACACACAGAGGGTCAAAAGTGTCGTCAAAAAGTGCATCGTGAATACTTTTAAATTCATAATAAAAGTAACCCACCTTTTGCCCATAAATATTACTTTGTTCTCTTGTACTCATAAATCTTTTATTATACAAGTGGAGTAGTCACATGATGCAGATCTGCCCCCTGTGCTGTTAACACGGTTTCTGGGAGCAACGTAAACAGAATGGAAGTTGTGACCCACAAAAACAAACACAGCTGATGGGTTTAATCTGGGAAGAAGATCAAGGAGAAGACGCCAAAAAGAAGTTGCCAAGGAAACGTGAACAGTGACATCATTTTAGCAAGTACATCAGCAGTTTTTTAGAATTATTTTTACTTTAGAGTTTATTTTATCCACATGTATCCAAATGTTTTTATCTAATAGGTATAATATGTATTATAACTGGCTGTGGGTGTACTACTAAAACTGCACATCCCAGAATGCACCAACCCATTGGTCCAACCTCTCAGCTGCTGGGAAGGACTGAAAACACTGAGAAGAAGAATCTCTGTTGCTATGCGATGTGTTTAATGATGGAACAAACCTAAAGCAGAGTCCACAATGCTGAAGCTGAGAAAGAAAGTTCAAATTTCTCAAGAAATTAGTTTGGTGACGAGGAAAGGGCTGAAGGAAATAAAAGATGCAACTGTGAACTGCAGTTTTTCATCCTTGAACCTCTGCAGGTTGCTTAAAGGTGCAATATGCAAGAACACAACAGTGAAATAATGACTGTTGGAAGGAAGGTTCCATTGAAACAGATTTTGTTCTCAGCCGGCTCGGGGGTTGTCAGTTTTTCTCCTTTCAAAAAAATAAAACCAAAGAGGGACGTAGTTACTGTTCACAATCAGTGAGGCTGAGAAGTTGCCAAATCTGCACCAAGCTAATGCTGCAGCACCGGTGTTTGTAATTAAACACCAGCAGACAAAAAGCTCCGGAGTTGTTTAAAGAACCAAAGCCAGTAAACAGGAGCGACCCAGAAGTTATTTCTCATACCCCTAAGAAGCCACGACATCTTTTTGTTTTATTCTAATATCAGGTGAAGCAGACAGGCTACTGTACCCAAATTTGACCACAGGATGCCATTCTTAAGTCATTCTTACATATTGCACCTTTAAATGATCTCTGTTTCACTGGAACAGCAAAAGGTGATTAAAATGACCAGATCATCACACAGGAGTAGTTTCACTGATGTTCCTTCATTCAGTCCTGAGAACGTTCACAATCTGAACCCAAACATGGTTGAACTTGAGTAAAAAACTCTGCTCCAATTTATGCTCGTCATTTAACTTTTTAGTTTTGTCCTAATATTTTAAAACAAAATATTTAATCTTTTACATTAAAAATTTACTAAGATTTTTAAAAAGAATCTTGATGACCTGTGGTAAACCATTTTCAGAAATAATAACTAAATAATACTGATAGAGGAAGACTTTAACTTAATATCATTTTAAATATAATCAGTCTTATTTAAATAATTACCAGTAAATGATGGGTGCGCTGACTTATAAATAATGAATCTTAAGTACGTTTCTGCATAAACAAACAAAAATTAAGACAATAATATATTTTCACCAACTTTTAAAATTTGTTTCCCCATAAAATTTAATTTAACAAAATAAATAGACTCAAACAGAAACATGTTTGTAGAACAATTAGAAACCAAACAGGGCTTTTGACTCTCATATATAACAACGACCCTCTCAGGTTACTGATAAACATGTGACTTTTTAGTTGCATCATTACACTTGGATCACCCTCAGTTTGAAGAAATAGAGATTAGCTCAAACCTGATTGATAAGCTAACAGGTAGTCTTAGTAGGGCTGTCAACTGCTGTCATGAACTATTCCAATGTCAAAAATGTCATAGTGGTTTGTGTAAATATTGTTTTAAAAAGTTAAAGTCCCAAGTATTCATCACACACTGGTCAAATTACAAATTACATACAAAAACCCATCAATTATAATTTTATTCTTTCAGTTTGTGAATGGGTAAATGACTGTTGTGTTGTAAAGCACCTTGGGGGGCTTCTAGGACTATAAATACAGACAGCTGCTGTGCTAATTCCATTTACAAATAAGCAGTTAGTTCATTAAAATTCTATGGAAAATTGTCAGAAATGTTGAGGCTTATATGAAAAAACAAAAATAAAATAAAATTTTATGCATGAACCACAATAAAAGTTTTGGAACTGGAGTTGTTTTAGGATAACAGCAACCCATTTTGGAACAGGTCACTCTTACACTAGCCACATTCTTGTTAATATGGTCAAATCAAACCAGAGAATGTTTAAATAGTTATTATCCACAGCTGGTAAATCCTACCACCTACTGAAGAAAACAACATATTTACGCACATTATTTAAGTCAAACATTCATCCAGATCTGACGTTTTTTGTTTGAATGTGGTGTTTAGTTATGTGATTTTGTTTTAAATACATGCTCCTCTGCTCCTCACCAACTTTAAACAAGAAACGTGGACTTTTAGAACAATAAATATCAGTAGCTCTCTGCAGTAGTCAGTCCCTCTTCATTTTGTTGTGTGTGTTACTTTTGAAATGGTTTGTCATCACTGTTCACTTGTTGCAACTTCAAACTGCTGACATGAAGAGTTTCACCTTGGTCTTCTGCCCAGAGGTCACGTCAAAAGAAAATAAGTTAAAGGAAAAAGAAAACAACATCTCAAATGGTTCTGGAAACCAAGAATCCAACCCAGCTCAGTGACAGACCAGCGCTGCCTTGCCTACGGGCACCAGGTGAAATTCACATGCACCAATGAGTCAAAAACCTCATTCCCATTAACTAACAGAGCTGCAAAAACACAGAATGGCTACAAACTAGCAGGACTGACATGTTTCAAATTTGGTGTGCATATTTCCAACTCTTCCTAAGACAGCAACCCGTTCTCTCTCTCTCTCTCTTGAGGATTAGAGCAAAGCTCAGCCACACTGTCTGTGTCTGTCAGCTCCTGATCAACCCTTCAGTCAAAGAACCAGTCAGTGGCAGGTTTTCATCCCCGTCAGGTACGGCGATTCTTGTCGGCACAGGCCCATTTGCTGCTGCTGCTGCTCTTGGAGATCTGAGGACACCCCGTCGACAAAATCTGGGACAGGTAGCCCCGAGAGAATCATGACTGACTTGTTCCAGATCATAAATGTGGGTACAACAGGCAGGAGGAAGGAGATTTCAAAAGTGTGAATGTGATGGGAATTCATGGCGTCGTAAAAGGACAGAGAATTGTTGTCGTAGTCCAGCAGGACACCCAGCCGCCGCAGCTGCAGGCTCGCCTCCACCAGCATCTCCTTACCATCATGCCGCACCAGAAAATTGTTATTGCAGCGCGAGAACACCCATGAGGATGAGTTCTTGCCACTCCATTCATTTTTTGGGGCTGATTTGTAAGCCACACCAATGGCGTACCTGGAGGGAAGAAACATTCGGAGACATTAGAAATTTAAAATAAGGTCGTCTTTAACGTCTCCACTTGGACAGTTGATGCTAACAAGGGTGAGGCGGTGGGGAATGGTAGAAACTGCTTTGATAGGTCTATTTTGAGGCCAGTTAATTAGAGAATATATTTACAACTAGAGTGTACACACTGTTGAATGAGCTCTGATGTGTGTGTGTGTGTGTGCGGTTTGCATAACAGCCTAGATTTAAACTCCCAAAAGAAAGATATTTTGGTTTTCCAAGGCTTATATAATGCTTGTGCGAGCGCGTGTGTTTCTCACCACGTGGAGGCTCCCAGCAGCACCTCCCAGTAGTGGCAACCGCTGTCGATGAAGACGTTACCAGCCGCTCCATACGAGCCAGTGCCGCTGAAACGCTCCGGTGTGTGGCTCTTCTTCAGAGAGCTCTCGTCCTTCTCCATGGTCAGACAGTCGTTGGACAGACGGAGCTTCTTGTGCGCCGTCTTCGGGTCCAACTTAAATGGCTGGCCTGCAACAACACACACATGGAGCAGCTCTAACAAGCAAATCATTCTTTTTGCAATATCCATCCTTATGAAAATTTAATAAGCTGTGCATTCTCCCCTATAATCATTTTAATAATTTAGGATAAAGATACAAAAATTAATATGTTTAAACAGAAATGTTAGGTTTCTGTGTGGACTTCAACTTTAATTAAATCTATCAAGATTTAAGATTGTCATTGCACACGTGTACAACGAAATTGACTTTGTGCTCACTAAAGACAGCTCACATAAGGAGGTAGTAAAATAACAAGGCTAAAATTGATGTCACACATGCACAGACTCTCTCTCTCTCACACACACACACACACACACACACACGCACATCTTTCGCACACACAGTCAGTTTAAGGTGCATAGATGTAAGAGTATAAAAGTGAAATATAAAGTAAACATATGGTAAATGTAAACAGTCACATGTTGAGGTATCAGGATTAACTAAATGTAAAGGTGCTGTAGTGCACTGATCATCTCACAGGATCACTGTTTGCATGACCTCCTAGCAGCAATATTCAGTTCAGTGATGCTCTGGCATAAGAGCTGATTATCAGCTTGGTGGTGTGTGTTTATTGTCCTGTATCGTCTGCCAGATGGAAGAATTTGGCATGGTTGGTTGAGTCCTTTAGGATGTTTGTGGTTTACTGAAGGCAGCGAGTGGTGAAGATGTCATCCATCTTTATCATATTATTTACAATTTAAAGTCTCAAATTGATTTAATTCAGAGTTTGTAGAACGTGTAGCTCATGAATCCAATTCCAGTTTTTATCTGGTGGACAAACACTGGAAGCACTGGAAAAGGATTCATCCCAGAGTTTCATTAAAAAACATTCCTAAAAATGAAAGGGACAAACATGACTCAACCTGTAACACATCCTGTGATAGGACATCAGCATTTATGAGCCGTTCTCAGGGTCAGGTCCCTCAAGAGGACTTTGTTGTGACCATTTCTGTCACACAAATCCTACAAACAGAGAAATGCTCCGCCTTCATTTTCTTGGTTACCACGGAGACATGTTTCCTCCCACAAAGCCACTTTCCTGAAAAGGAATGACAGTGGAGTTTTCTCTGAGGAATTCAGAGATCCTCCATGCATGTGGATCAAAATGACACACAGAGCCAAACCTCATCACCTCACGTGAAAATCAGGAAAATGTTTAAATAAACACAAGAGGTCAGAGAGAAGCCTCAGTTATCAGCGTTAAAGAGCACTGCAGACAGACAGATAATGGAGAGTTAATAAAACTTTTTCCCATGAGGCTGAATTTTAATTTATGAACTAATACCAAGACGAAGGGCTCTGATGGGGTGAAATATACTGGATGATTAAACTAAGACATCCATCATTCTATATGATACTGAATCCTTTGATTGATTGTGTTGAAACTGTTTAATGGCGACATATTTCATCACTTTGAGTGACAGTCAGCTGCAGCTGTCACCACAGCAGGCAGTCGATGCAGACACAGAACTGGGTAGCACCAAACATCAACGATGGGCTACCTCATGGTATTTGTAAATATGTAGATGCAACTTAATTAAACTGGAATTTTTTTAATATTTGACATGTTTTTATCTCTTTGACATCACAGTGAAAAAGAGACTGAACTGTGGCTTCTGCAGCCTCTGTGTGTAAGTGATGGGAGGAGACATGTGGGGGACATGAAGAACAATACCCAAGCATTGCCCTCGATTTTGGAAAACAATTTTAGTTTTAGCTCATTTTGTTGGTGCAAGATTCACTAAAACTGGAAGAGACTATATGAAGACCCAACCACAGACAGGAAGTGAGCTAGCATTAACTTTCCGCAGATTCCTCCACCTGAAATCACATCAGCAGAAGAGAAATGCACCTTTAGGTGACATCAAGTAGTAATAATCATGTAATAATCACCCAAAATACCAAGCAACCTTCATTTTTGATGATGTGATTCAATTCCAGAAAAGGGGAGAAGGTATTTTTATTTTGTGATTTTATAAAATATTCAGCGAATTTACAGAAAATCTCCTGCATCGTGTTATAAATTGCTATTGGGATCAAAATGACTTCAACAGCATCTCTACATGATTTTAATCAAAAAGCTTAAAAACCAAGAACTTTGCACAAGACAAATGCAAAAGTACCTCAAAGTAAAACTAATATCTTCGTATAATAACTCTAGATTACAATTAGCTTCTTTCTCAAAGAGCATTTGCTTCCCTTTTCATTAACGCCTGGTTCTGCTAGAATCGTGAACATAATTTCCCTGAACACAGGTTTTTGTTGGCCACAGAAGCTTTTGATGTTATAGAAAATATGTGGCAAATTGCCTCTTTTACTCCTTCGATTTCTTAGCAACATTAGCATTCATGTGAAGTCACTGGACACTTTTAACTTCGCCGTGGTCTTCATCCTCTCCTGAGGACGTGTTCACGCTGCAGCTGTTGCTTTTCTATATTCTCCAGCAGGTTGCTTTCTGCCGTTTTGGATTATCATGCAGAATAAACAGGAGATGTGACTCGGTCAAAAAGATAAGGAGCTGAGAAAAAGAACAACAATTAGAGCGAGATCTGAAGTGAGAGAAGAGAGGGTAAACAAAAAGTGGGGTGAGAAGTGCTTGCAGAGAACTCAGGGGAAGAAACAGAAGAGGAGACTGTTGGAATCACAAGGACGCGGCTCCAGACTTCAAAGCCCCGCGCTGCCTTTGGTAAAAACATTTCATAACAGTGAAGGAAGTCACCCGGCATTTCCCTCTGTTCCTCCAATCACACAGACTTGGAAATTAGCTGAAGGAAAGTGGCCTTCGCTTCCACTGTAGTTGGCGGGGGTTGAAGCTATTCAGTGGAAATGCTTCTATCCGGCTGCAACAATTCGGTTTGCAGTGACACCAGTAATTTGGGTGTAATGGGTGGAAAATTGAGGGGGCAAAACTAGGTGAGTGGCAGAGAGAAAGAGAGGAAGGAGTGCAGAGGAGTGGGGATAATATGAGACTGTAGAATCCCTTCTAAGCTACCTCTCGATGTCCGTGTGTGTGTGTGTGTCCCTCACATCCCTACCAGACCAGACATTTAACTGTGGCACCTCTCATTTCATCTCTCAGCCTCTCAGAGTCTCCTACAGCTTAATGAGCAACACAATGAGGACTCTGACTCCTCCTCTCACTATCTGCTCTTCCCTTCATTCCCCTCCATTCTTTCCTTCTCATCCCCTCTATCCTCTCACCAGCCTCAGACACCGCTCTCCAATAATCTGCGTGGTGAGTGTGCGTTACTGCATGTGCATATGAGACGACGAGGCCAGTGTGCTGCTGGCAGCCAATTACATTAATGCGCTCCCTTCTTTGAACTGCTTATCGCTGCCAGCGCAGCCATTTCCAAACACTGGGGCTCTGTCATGCCTTTCCAGGGGATGACTCCTGAGAGAGCCCTGGCTGGGCCCGAGGTTGGAGAAGGGGAGGCGCACGTGACATTAGAGGACACGCAGACACACACACACACACACACACACACACACACATGGCATCAACCTACACAGACACAAGCACGGAGCACAGCAAACTGCCAAAAGGAGATGTTCTGAACCAGAGCCGGATTCTTTTAAGTGGAGAGAGTCAAACGTAATGAGTTCCTGCCACAAATGAAAGAGATGACAGATGTAACATTAAATGAACTGGCACATAGAACAAATTGGTGTTATTTTTGACATGTTGTTAAATCGAACCGTTTCAATAATTCACACAACCTGATTGTGCCGTCAGAAAATGATAAAGACACTGCCACCTACTGGTGTGCTGTAGGGATTTTGTGTTTTTTGTTAGAATTTCAGATTCTGTGTTTGGAGCAGTGGTTCCTAAACGTTTCAGCTTTAGACCTGCAACATAACAATTGTCAAGACATGCGACCCCAGAATATCTTTGATGTGATAATACAAACATGATTAAAACAGCACATATTATATTCACTTATAAACATATCTGACCATTTAGTTGAGTTTTTGTAACAATAATGCTGGAAATATATGTAGCTTCTGTGTTTTTCAATTTAATTTCTGGAAATCATCTCAAGACAAGCTGTGTAGCTCCTGGTGACCCACAGTGGGGCCTCGACCCCAACTTTGGGAACCACTGGTTTAGATCGATCGATCCGTCCGTCCGTCCGTCCGTCCGTCCGTCCGTCCGTCCATCCATCCATCCATCCATCCATCCATCCATCCATCCATCCATCCATCTCTCTCCCCAGCAACACTCTCCAGCTACCGCTGAGGGGGTTCTCAGGAACATACCCAGAAGTCATAGAAAGGGAAGCCATCATCCTAATTAGTTATCTGGAACACCCCAGCTGAATAATTTATTTGAGAAGGAGAAGCTCAACTCTGAGCTCCTCCTGAATAAAGGACCTCTTTACTTTAAGGCTGAGTTAGGCCACTTAACCAGCTCAGTGGCCTGAGTGTCCGCCCAGAGACTGGGAGACCGTGGGTTCAAATCCACAATCGGGTCATACCAAAGACTCTTAACAATGGGACCCAATGCCTCCCTGCTTGACGCTCAGCATTAAGGGGGGTTGAACCACCAAATAGTTCCCGAGCGCGGCCGTGTCTGCAGCTCCCTTCTCCCCCAGTGGATGGGTCAAATGCGGAAATTTCACCAGTGTGTGACGACTAAGATCATTTCAATTTATTTTATCTGGGGACTCGTTCATTTGGTCATGATGACTCTGATAGCCATATGTGAGGGGTGGCATGTTCAGATCTTTCTTTACCACTGTGAACATTTTTCTTAAAAGAAAAAAACAGATTTTTAGAAAGTTTCCAGAGTTGTGAGGTCAGGACACAAGACCACTCCTGGAACAAGTAACACCATCACTGGTGAAGAGTACTTTTAGTTTAAGGAATTATGAGTCAAAGCTTTTATTATATGAGCTTGATCAGGACCATTTTTGACACATCTGGGCCTAAAACGTACTCTAAGGCAGCTGTAATCAAGTGCTGTGTGTTCTTTGTGCTTTCAGTGTTTTAATAAAGATCTCAGCCCTTCATCTGCCACTGGGGCTCCTTCCTGTTGCAGAATTGCCATGAAATGAAGAGACCTAAAGTCACTGTGAGAGTGCTGGTGTTGGCTAGCAGCAGTCTGAGAACATGCCAAATTTGATTTCTGCTGGGGTGCTGCACTGCCGGCCTGAAGGCGTAAAGAAGGGATGTGTGGTGTTACACAACATTAGGAGGGAGACTGATTCAAAAAGAAAGTGCATGTTTAAAAATGGCTCCAAACTTTTGTTTTGATACAAAAATATATAAATAGTTTAGCAGAACGCTGGTGCTGATGGCAGCAAAGAAAATGAACCATCTTGTTATGGTAGATGTTGGTCTGATTTCTAGTAAAAAACCAGGGAAGGTGGATTTAGAACAATATATTCTGCAGCATGAATTACTTTCAGTCTGTTTCCTCTCTGCAGTAACGGAGCAGCAATTAGAAGTATCTCTGTCTGCTAAGATAACAGCGCTCTACCAGACTGCCTTGGAGCTGTGCATTGTTAGAGACTTGGAAATCTTAAATAGAAACGTGTAAAACAGAAAGGAAGAGATAGGAAATAAAATGGGGCCACAGTGGGAAGAACATGTATAAAATATAAATTCATTCCAACTTAATTCTGTCAGTCATTTTGCAGCAGAACATCATCTCTGTAATCGAACATTTCAGTTGAGTCAATATCCCTCCTCGTGTCTCTGATAAGGGATAGATTTAGCAGTTCCTAACAAGACAAAGATAAAAACGGATCAATTTTACTGCTGCAGAAACGGCACCATTATGGATTTGGAAGGATTTCTTGAAACAGCAGAAGCTTTAAACAACCTTCCTGCAGAAATGACAAATCTATTAATGTAATTAAAAAGTTGATTTCTGAACATCAAATTCAATAACGAACAACGGTTTGGAGCTGGTTAGCAGGAGCTGGAAAACGGAGTTATTTCTAGTTTTTCTTGCAAAACTTCATAGAAACAAGAAGAAAGAATGGAGCAACGAACAGCCAGAGGTCCTTCATCTTCTGCTTCACCCTGTAATGAACCACAGCGGTTTCTTCAGAGGCAAGTTCTGGGAAAACAAGTTTCACAAACACGTTTGAGTCTGATTAGATTCTCATTTGAATGAGGGACGTAATTTTAGGAAATTAACTCTGTTACGACTCTGAGTTTTGTATTAAAAAATACAATTACTCATTAAAACGCAGCTACTGTCCAAGTGAAACATCTGTGTGTGTGTGTGTGTGTGTGTGTGAAACAAGCACCCAACAGATCAGACAGGACTTGAAAGTGTTTCTGATTGATAAGCTTTTTGTTTTTTGTAAGATTCTTGGGGAGAGGGAGGTCTGGGCTTCCCTCCTTAGGCTGCTGCCCCCGCGACCCGACTCCGGATAAGCGGTAGAAAATGGATGGATGGATGGATGGTAAGTTTCTTGTTTCCAGAAACCACACTCAGTTTTCCGTCTGACTTGGGAGAAAAAGTCATTCCCACCTGACATTTTAACGCTCTAGTCTCACTATTTCCCCTTTTTCTCTGGCGATACCTTCACTGCTGTTGCAAGTGCTGGATAGTTCTTTGAGAGAACAAACACATTTAAATTTGTCAAACTCCAGAATACAAATGACAAAATGTGGGGATGATGTTTTTTAGATTGGAAGTTGTCAGCAGGTTCTCGTCTAACAGGTAATGCAGATGGTGACAGCTCCAAAGACATCAAACAAATCCTTTAAGGTCTTTGGTACATGCAGGTATCAGCAACGTGCACTAAACAAGAGGAGCGACGAAACAACAGGCAGACAGGTACATTTTTGTTTATCTCTCCAGTTGTTCTGGGTTTAAAATGAAGAAAAGGTTCAAACATTAGAGCTTTTAGAACTAAAGCCAAAGCTAATAAATAAAAGCCCATTTCTTAATGTTCACGTGTTATTTAACTCAATTAGAAATCAGATCCATCCCCATTGATCTCTTTTTATTTACTTTTTACATTGATACTTTTTAAAAACTAGTAGACGATGCCTCAAACTGTGGAAGAAAGAAGAGTTTGCATTTTTTTCTGAGGGGGTTGTAAGGTTATGCACTTCTGATGCTCTTGTATGGGGCATTAGAGATAAGGCCCATTGCTTTTAGTCATTTTATTTACAAGTTAAAGGAGTCATCACCTATAATACCGTGGATATCTACATCCTATTATAGTCTTTTAGACCAGGGGTTCCAAAATTGGGGGTCGGGATTGCAGGAGGTCCCCATAATTTTGTCTTTGCCAAGGTTGTGAGGTTAGCAAGATTTTATTTGTAAAAATTACATTTATGAAATCCCAATAACACACCCTACAGTATAATCAGAACTCCATATAAAAGTTATAACTCTGTACGTCTGTATAAAGTTTGTAAATGATCACATTTAATGTGTTTATGGGTGTAGGAGTTGGGGTTGGGGGTCCTGGCGTGTCTTGGACACGGGCAAGGGGGTCCTCAAAGAAAAGATTTTGGGAACCAATGTTTTAGACCATTAAAATAAATTGTATTGGAAAAATAAATAAAAAATGTGATTGTTTAATCCTTTATTGTAAAGGGCATATTTTCTCGCGAGATCACACGCGATATTTCGGCTGTCTCAGACGCACGCGGGACTGAGGGGTGCGTTGATTGGTGGAAGGAAGCAGGAAGCAGGACGCAGCTTCAGCGTCTCGCTCCAAAACAACAAAAGTTATAACTGAACCTGACCTGGCAGTGACCTACGGGATCTAACCGTGTATTTACGAGCCCTCGCCTCGCCTCATGCGTAATGGCGCCCTCGCACGTTGTTGAGTTGGTACAAAGCAAGCTAACAGCCAGGCATCGGCGCTTATGCTGTTGTGAAGATGGAATACACAAACCGATCGGAGTTTTGTTTCCCATAACACGGATTATAACATGAGTCGTCAACGGTAAGACATAATTTATGCGTTTCACGTTATGAAATGAGCTTTGTTGTGCTGGTTTGTTCGCTGCTGGTTCATATTTGTTTATATTCAACCTTTGTGTCGACATATAGGCTAATCTTGTTTTGGAGCGTGCTCGTGGGGTGCATGTGAGCTGGTTGAAGGCAAGATTAAACAAACGCGTCAATGTTAAATATCGGCTTCCATACCAATTAAAAACCATAAGGAAGCCATTATAGACATGTTTTCAAGTGGAAAAGTGAAAATTTCAGGTGATGACTCCTTTAAATTCTGACACAGAAATGAAAACTGAAGTTGATTTTCTCACACGTTTTGTAATTGGATTACAGTGATTAGATTAGATTATTGTCATGGATGATTTCTGTAACCACCAACACAGTCTTATGGCCGTGCTAATAGGTAGAAGAATCACACAAGTGCTGCTTTTCACAATTAAGCTACTTCTGTTTAATTATATGGTAAAGTATAATTACAAGATTTTATTAGTTACCAAAGCTTTTTATCGATAATTATACAAAGTTTATGCAGATTCATAGGGTCAGAGTTTCAACCAGACACCCCGACCATCACAAAGACATTTATCATGGAAGTAAACCTTCGCCTGCCGTCAGCAGACCCCTCTCTGAACCTTCAGCAGAATGTCAATATGTTCCTGATGTTTTAAAAGGAGAGAAGTTACTTCTCTTCTGAAATCCTCTAAAAGTCTTCTCAATGTGCTGCAGACACACTCACACCTGCCAGCTGCCATTTCTGAGCCAGTTCTGTACTGGTGATATACCAGTCCCACACCTGGGTCGACTGGCTGCTGGACTAACCCTGAATCTTTCTTCGTTTCTAGCTAAAGTTCATCTTCATGGTCAAGAGGGACTTTGCGAAATGCAACTGTGATCACACTTCTGAGAGGTCACAACATTCAGGTGTGCATGGATTTAAACAGACTCAGCATCAAACTAACTCAGTGGTACTATCTGCCTTTGCCTGGTTCACACAACCTGTTGTTCCTCTAGTAGTTGTAAATAAAGTTTTATGACATTTCTGACTGTTGTGTCATTGTGTTGCATGAATGTTAAAGCACTTCTGTTGTTCCAGTGAAGCATTCCTTTAAGGAGTAAAATCTATGAAACTTCTTCTGCACAATTCTGCAGCAAGAAAAACTCAACTTATTCCTGCGTGTGTGTACAGCTAAACTTTTACTTTAATGTCTTTGCCTTCATGAATGTCTTTCAGCATTTTGGCCTCTGGATTAAAAAAACCTGGGTTATTAATAGAACTGCATCGTACAACTGTTTGAGGACACCTCCTCCTTTCCTTTTCCATCATCAGCCTCACCTCTTCCTCCGCTCGTCATCTCCTCTGCACCTTTAACTGTTTACTTTAGGGGCTTGTCATCACAGATGCATGCTGGGTAAATATTACTGCAGGACTTTTAACACGACGAGGGATTTGCACCCTCAGGGAAGTTTGATATGTGACATTTTCAGCCTGTTACCAAACACTGTGACTAGGATCTGACAAAATGATGTGATAACACAAACAAACTCTCTGGGGTGTTTGTCCACAATGTTTATCCCCAGAATAGTTTAACAACAGAATCAACGTTTTACTGCCAGTGAGAAGATGCCTACAGAGAAGCTTGTGTGCTTCACATTTCCTTTTGTTCAGACATGAACAATACTCTGACTCAAATTAGACACATCTTTACTGGGAAACAATAGAGCTGCTAAAGGACATTTCCCACCCTGCATCTATGTTGTTACTCCTAGTGTACGCCACCCTGCAGCTCTGACGTAAACAGCAGCAGACACTTTTCATGCACACATTTCAATAACCGAGGTTAAAACCAACATATTATTTTGTGTTCTCATTTTGAAATCTGATTATGGATAACTGTGAACTACAGTCCATAATTAAAAAAAACAAAACAAAAACAAACTCTGAATAAAGAAGTGAACTGTAACTAACTCGCTTCTCCAAGAGTTTCCTTTGTTGATTGAAATTCAAAACTAATATGCTCACCGTTACTGGATAAAGAATTTATTTATTTATAATTTAGCTCCTGCAAAGGAAGACATATTACTTTAAACTCTAGACAACTGGTTTTAAACTGTAACAGACTATTAAGGACACGTTGAAAAGAAGAAATCAGATTAAAGCTCTCATTTGCTTGTTATTTAAACACATTTGCTGTGGTCTCTGAATGAATGCCTTGTGAGTCTGGCGCTCCTGTTTCAGGAAGCAGAAGTTAGCTGAAGGAGTGCGAGTGGAAAACAGTAGGATTTGGAGTCTTACTCATTAATTTTTATGAAATCTGGACATCTCTCCTCTGATTGGCTAACAGCAACACGACTCTACCACTGACTCTGTTTGCTCTGCAACGTTGATGTTTTATCTCCACAAATAACACAAGCCTGGAGGAGTTCTGCCGTGTGATGGAGTTGCTAATGCTAACAGTTAGCTTCTACTAGCCGAGATGCGCTCTGCTGTTTCCTGGATGCTAAACCAACAACAGCCTTCCCCGTCGTGGGTCAAGATGGGTGAGTCTATGAATGCTATTTTACGGTGTGGTGTAGATCTGTCAGGCTTTTCTAACCTGAGCGTTTCCCCGTCTAGTTTCTACCAGCAGCTAATGCAGGAAATAGGGGTAGAAGACTATTTTTGTTTAGCCTGCATGTGAAAATCAGAGTGACCGATCATATTTCAAATATAACAAGTTTCTCTGTGAAATTGCTCTTCAAAGTAAAACATTCTGGAAATGCCGTTTTTAATTTTATCTTGACAGTTTGATTTTAATCTAAATATATCCTTATATTTATCTTCTGAACTGCTGCGATACATGCTCATAATAAACTTTAAGTGCTCCAGATAATCAGAACATTTTTCTTTGATTAACCCTGAAATAAACTGCAGCAACATCCCACATTATTGTGGAAAAAGTCAGCTGTTAGGATATTAATCTAATCTGATACATCTATGCTGTTCATATCTACAGCTTTCTATAAGTTTTCAAAGCAGCAAGTTAACAAGCCCAGTCATGTTCCTGTGGAGGCTGTAAAACAGTTGATCTGAGTTCATTACCACGACAGAGTCAAAGTCAAAGGCACAGACAGAGCACACACTAATAAACGCTAACTTGAATAATGGGAGTTCTTGTTTTGTCAGCCGCAACCCTAATAAGTTCTGGCCGAATTCATTTGCAACCTTAATTCAATTTCATGCTTATGAAGGCAAAATAAATTTAGAGCTTTAACACTAATGTCACCATTATTATGAGAGGTGCCTCTGCTTGTTAAGAACGGCAGCAGGTAGAGCACATTTAGCTTTTTATAGGGAAAAACAGATGAAATGTTTTATACATTTAGTATTAAAATAAAAAATAAAACGAATTAATGTGTTTATCAACAGGAAACTAATCTTTTAGCCTTTATTTTTATATTTGATTATTTTTGGTCTTTTAAAAGCTACAGAAAGCTCTGATATTAACGTCTGCAGACACTCATGGCTGCAAAGAGCTATTCAGGATCTTTTAATTCACCAAACACTCTCACTTTCACACCGTCACTTTTCATCCACTTTACTCTGCTCTTTTTTCTGGGCTTCTTCTTTCATTTGTAAGGACAGTCGTGTAGAAACCTGGTCACTCTGAGGTAAATGGTGGAGTGGTGATAAAAGGTCACGCATGTGCACACATGCATGTCCTCTTCCCTTCTGCATTCTTCTCCACCATGCTTAATTTATATGTTTTTCAGAAAGCTGTGAGTTACTTTACGTGTGACTTCTGAGTACACAACAGCTCGCTGATATTTCTATAAAGGGCAACATTAGTGCCACTGTTCACTTTCGGCCACACAGAGGTCACCACTGCATCAGAGTGGCCTAGAAAGCACCAAAAAATGAGTCTAAATGTTGTCTCAATCATGCAGCTGGATGAAAAGATGCAGAAGCATGAAACCTCCTCTTCTTTGTTTAAACCTGCAGAATATCTGTCACCATAGTGCACTTCTGAGGGTTGAGTGTCATGTCTAGTGTAGTTTCAAGTGGATAGCCTCATCAGGTAGGTGCAGAACTCCAGACTATCTTCAGCTGCACGTCACGCAGACTCCAGAGACATCATTGAACTAATTTATCAGCCTGCACGCAGCTCCACCAGCTTTTCCTCCACATATGCAAACACGAGTAAACACACTCAGATTTGCAAAACAGTTCTTAATTAAAAGTGGCTGGATTAGATGATGAACCACACCTTCCTCACATTGTTCTGAAAATGAGTCTGGGTGCACTTTTGAGTTGTTCTCCCTTTCTGCAACATGAATGAGGATACGATCATGTGAGGTATTCCCTAAGGGAATGAATAAATATAAATGTCTACTGGAATTAGCATGTCACATCCTGTAGCATCTACTGAGAAAATTGCTCAGATCTAGTCAGTAAATAATAATAAAAAAACAAAACAAGACTAGAGTTTGCTGAGAGGTTCAGCTATTGTATTTTATAGAAAAACCTTGAGGAAATGACTGACGGGGGGATACACTTGCTGAGTTTTGCACATAATCATCATCAGCAACCAGGTTTTAATGACATCATGAATATTCAATGACTTTTCAAAACAAGATTTGGGTGCACAAGTTTTCATTTATTTGGAATTTTCTCATTTCAAAACTGCTAAAATGATACGTTTATGCTCAAATATACACATATATTCTTCTGAATCTTCTAAAATGAAGTTATGCTAGCAGCAGTCAAGGTAGGGTCTCTAGAACTAAACGCTGAGCCAACTGTCTAGCATGGTGGTGGTAACATCATGCTGTGGGACCGGTGCACTACACAGAGACAAAGTAACACCCTCTACCCTCACATGACTGAAACTAACACAATCAGCAATCCCAAACACACATCATTACTCGTTTCTGATTGGATAAGGCTTCTGGAATCGCCCTCACAAAGCCTCAACATGAAAGGACATTTGTGGACTAAAAGAACCAATTCAAATGAAACAGTAAGTCCAAAACTGATATGACATTCATACCCTAGATGAGTGCATGGAAACCTCAGACCACAGCTGTACACTTGCAATAACAGTGTCTTAAAAAACCCAGATTGCTGTATCCATTCTCCACTCCCACGCCTGCAGAATGCAGCATTCTTTAATATAACTGAAACTACTCCTGTTGTAGGAGGCACGGTTGTGCTGAGGCATGGATTTCTAAGATCTACCTGCACTTCATGTCACAATATTCTTTACTTTGCAACTTTCTACCTGCAACATGATGAGCTTAAGCTAAAGGATTTCCTGGGCTCGTCCAGGATTATGAGAGAGAGAGAGAGAGAGAGAGAGAGAGAGAGAGATAATCCTTCTAATCTAACAACAGACAAGAAGAGATTTTCATTGAAAAGAAAAAGAAAATCTGCTCTTATTGTAGAAAACCAGTAACTATCATATCCAAGTGTACATATTTGTAATATAGTACACCGTTTTACCCTTACACTACTCATTTTAACAAAAAACAAATTAGTGCCATTGTTTAGTTTCATCTGACAAAAACTGGAGTGGATAGAGATGTTAAATATGTTCTTGCGATTGAGACAGCTTGTCTAAATCATCAGAGCTGGTTGACAATCACAGGCTCATAATCATGAGCGGCGCTGGCTGTGGGTGGACAAGCTTGTTCCTACACATCACTGGGTGCCAGAAGAAGAGGAGGAATACTGTACTACTGATATTGTGCAAAGCATTTATTGTTCTAAATACTGTACTGTAATTTTTTATGCATTTATATCTGTAGTTATTTATATAAATCTGTCATTGGTTTCATCTGTACAGTGGTGGAGGACGATGACGTTTGAAGCTTTCTGTGAAAACACATTTCCAGCTTTTTGTGAGGATCATTCTCATCTCACCTGTTTTTCACATTTTTATGGTTTTAAAATAAGACTGAAAATTATTTTTTGAACTAATAAAGAAAAGGAGCAATGTACAAATTTAAAAATCGGGCCAAACCGAATAAAACAATGATATTTAGTCAAAATAAAGTTATAGCATCCATGTATCTGCTTCATTTGTGCTCTGATTTAAAGACCCACTCTAATGAAAATTGTTTTTTCTGTTTTGTTCTTGAGGCATTTTTCTTATGCTACAGGACATGTCTATAGAAATTTAAGCTCAAAATTGCATTTCTGAGTATTTGTGCATTCAAATCTCTGTGAATCAGTAGCAGATGAAAAAATTCAGTCTAAAACCGACTGGATTTGTGATGTAGAAAACCCACTGGGCGGAGCACAAACTCCACTCCGCTATGCCCCCCAGGGCTGCCTACTCTCATGCACTGAGCGTGAGACACATGCCCCCCCCAGGCGGCACGGAGTTTGGAAAGTTGGACCGAGCTCACTCACACACAAGCAGGTCAGAGAGGACAAAGTGCTGCAGGAGGAGAGAATCAGACAGGAGGAGCTCAGACAGAGCAGATGACTTCTAAGCAACAATCCGGACCAGTGACGTCATCATCAGGAAATGTGTTCGTTCATTCTGGGTAAAAAATAGACCATAGTGTCAAAATAATGTCTCAGCACCAACGGCTCCGCCCACAACCCAGAGGCAAATTTTTAATGATTTGTGTCCACTATGCAGAAACTAAGTACAAGAAAACGGCACAGGTTTTGTGATTTGGGCTAAGAACGACTTATTCAGTAGTTTAAAGACCACTGAGAACTACTTAAAACAGCTAAAAAGATGATTGGAGTGGGTCTTTAAAAATGTCATGGAGCCTTCTTGGGGTCAGTGAGGGTTTTAGCTCATCACGCACCAGAGCTGACCCCGAGGAGTGGATCCACACAAACCAAAGTGGCTGATGTAATCCCTAATGTTCACAGCTGTATTGTATCATCCTACTGCAGCAAAGAAACCACATTAAAGTAGAAATAGAGGAGAAAGTAGAAAAAAGATATTAAGTTAGAAAAGAGCCCGTTACTTTGGTTAGAAAACTAGAAGCTGAGTGAGTGTGAAAGGTCAAAGATGCGTCCTTAAATCATTCAAGAAAAGTGAACGAATCTTTAAATAAAGAGCTAAAGGTGTTGGTGCCTGATTGTCAGGTTTAATCCTTATTGTGTTTTAGGTATGTTTAAAGGGGAAACTGGTGCACAACTCAGACAGACCGATGAAGAATAAATGATCAAACGTTTCCTCGTGCTTGTTTACTGGATCATAAAATCCTGCTACTGAGGATAACGATCACAGGTTTGATCTGGTTCTGTGTAAATGTAACTAAACAGTGACAGACTGAGTCTACATCAGGACAGCGTTTTGTGACAAACACTTTTAAATATGGCAGAAAGAGGATTTTGGAAAAAGCGAGTCAGATCAGGTAATATAACTACCATTTCTATGTCTGACTGCATGTTTCTGTTACTAGAACGTATTCATGGTACGAGGAAATGAAAACCACATAAACACTCAACAAGAGAAAAAAAGATGGCTGAATAACAAATAACAGCTTCAGCATCTTCAATCTGATTATTAAGGGTTTTTCAAATGATTGAAGTGTTAGAAAATAACAACCCTAGACTGAGAAATCTGTAAAAAAATACATAAAAATAACTGAACTGGACACTTTAAAACTTTAACCAAGAGTTGTTAAAAAAGGGCAGACAGGCCTGAGGGGAGTTCAGCAGGACCAGTACTGCTGGTGATGCAAACCGACCTCTTGGTGATGTTGTGCACAGTTTTAATGGCCTGCAGAATCAGGTCAGACATCAAAAACACCAGCAGCACCTCCCGAAGGAGACGCAGCATGATGCGAGCAAGTAAACAAACAAAAGAAACGCAGTTTGTTTGAGCAATCTGGTCCAAATAAAAATGATTTAAAAGTTTTGCTCATTTTAAACATGTGATAATCTTATAATACATGAAAACATGTTTTGTTATATACCTGAAACATTTGGAGCTCTGCAGGTGCTGCAATGTGTTCCTTCTTTCATGTGCTGCTCATGAAGAAGTGATGTAATAAACAGACTCTGACACCTTATTGTTATTCTTCTGATTCAAAAGGTAATTTAAATGAAATAAACTGCATAGCTGCCGCTCATTAATAAATCAAACACAACAAAACGCCCGTGAGCACCAGCAGATTATGCACAAAAGAGATGCGGGCAGAGGAGAGCTTCCAATTGTGTTCCCAATCAAACACCAAATTAACAAGGCCTGTAAATATTCATGGAAAAGTGTCAGACGCGTGCTCACTTACTGTTGGTTTTGAGGCGTGCCGGCTCGCTGTTGCGGCTTCCTGCCTGGTTGATAGCCTTGACGAAAAAGATATAACGGGTGCCACTCTGCAGGCCGTGCACCGTGTAGTGGTTCTGCTTGATGTTCGGTACAATCATCCAGCTGTCTGCAGAGTTGTACAAACCTAGCAGACACACGCACACAGATAATATTATTATCAAGTTCCTTTCCATGATTTCAGGACGCACAGACACAGAAAGTTTCGTATAAAATCATTTTTGTTTATGTTGAAAAGAGCCAACACTATTTTTCTCTCAAATCCAATTTGGATCAGAGTGTTATTTCCCCTCCTTTCAACCCTTTAGCCATCACACACTAAGAGGTTTGGAGACCAGACTGCTCTCGATGTTATGCAACATTTATGTGTACCTACAGGTCTATTCTATTACTGCTCCATCAGGTTTATCATGACAAGCACCCTGAGGCAACGCTGTGTGTTCGCTAAGCTGAAACCACGAGCCACTAGGAGGGAGATGTTCGCCGTATCACAAGTACCGTAAGTAATCGCCTCAAGGCAACAGAGTAAGATACCCTTTAAAGATCAAATATATGGAAAAGTGGATAATACCAACATGACCATAGCTGCTGGGTGCTTTGATTCAAAGCGGTGGTTTAGTGATGCCGGGTTAGCTCCACAGTCACCTGTTTCTAAACAGTCCTTTAAGCTTCAGAGATGTAGCTCTTTTTGGAGGGAGAAAAGGAAATCTCAGCTCTGGACTAAAGAATCACCTAAAATGAGTCACGCTTTGGGTTTCTCCTTTTGTTTGACACAACAAAGAATAATATAAGTATTAACACATTTTAAACAGAAAGTGTGGATGATTATTACCTCACATGTCATAGATGGGTGTTACAACAAACTCAATTTCAGACCGACTGATGGGCTAAAGGCTAGTCTGAGTCGAGCCAGCTCCAAAATGGATTCATTTAAAATGACTCTCACCCTCGGAATTCATTGCAGGTCATGCAAACAATGTTCCATGAACCTTTACACCAATGTCAGTTTTAAATTACGTGTTTATTCCATCATAAATATTAAAATGTTTTTACTGAAGTGCTCCACTGAAGGTAATACAACCATCTACTAGCTACTACTACTGCTAGCTGCTGCATTTTGAAGCAAATAAGTACCTAAGTCTATTTAAATAAAAATGTAATGTGAAACAACAGTGGTATTAGGATTTGTTAAAGTGTTTGCAAGACATTTTGGAGTTGTTTAAAGACAGTAATCCACTTTGGAACTAGCATTGCTCAGACTAGCCGTTAGCTTGTTTATCCACCAAAATTAAACCGTATTCCTCCAAATTGAGATAGATCAAAGAATGACCTGTAACAGGTACAACATTAATTTGTCATAACTATTCCACTTGATTTTCTGTTCTACAAACTTTTAAGTGTATTGCACCTTTACTTTTTTTGTAGAACAGCACCACTGTGACACAATACAGGTTAAAGCCATATTATGCAACTTTTTCATATTTTAAATCATGTTCTTGAGCCAGTTTGTGCTAAAATGACACTTTTCCAGGGTTAATGAAATGTCACTCAGACCTCCACCGCCTTCTGTGGCCAGAATACCACACTTGCAACTTCAGAGTGCCGGTCCGGTTCGGTCCCTGCTGGACTTAGTAAAGTGGAGCTGACATGCCTGACGCTGCAGTCTGCTTCCAGCATGTTTTCTGCATGTTTTAGATCATGAACACAGCTGATTTGTTTGATTTAGTGATGAACCGCTCCTGTAGACATTAATGAAGGCTGAGGAGACATTTCAGCTGTTAGATTAAGGTGTTAAAAAGACGAACGCAAAGCGAGGAGATAAGTTTTTGGTTCTACTAAATGGACACTAGGGGGTGCTAAAAGCAAGCCAAAACTACTAAGTGTGCCTTTAAAGAATACTGATTAAGTTTCAGTAGCTGTAAAGTAGAGAGCACCTTCATCCATGATGATCTGACTGCATGTTTTCAAAACACAGGTTATTTATAATAGGCTACAGTAGTGAGCTACAATGGACTGTTCTCTGAGTTTTAGAGTAGAGTTTTCAAAAAGAGAGAAAAACCAACTAAGCCGTTTTACACATTAATCACCAACGTAAACAAAACCATCCCTTTTTTGTTGAAGCTATATAACTCTTTTTACAAGTAAGGAGTTAATAGAACCATCTTTTTCATTGTCTCATTGCTCCTTCTCCCTGCACAATTACTGAGAATTGAAAAAAGCACAGAGCTCTCAGGGCCGAGCTCACCCCTTCCCTCTGGTGAGGATGCATTGTAAATTATTGAGCAAGATAGAAACCGCATGCATAAGTAATGGCAAAGAGAGTCTGCTTGTAAATATAAATACTTCACGGGACGCAAATAAGGCCTTTAAAAGTGAGGCGACTTTAAGAATGAATGACGGGAGGGGACTTTTGAAAGTTGGAGTAAAAGTGACACTTTTGTTATTCCTTCCTGCAGGGGATTATTAAAACTGGACTTGGTTTTAGACTGGACCTATAACTCAGCAATCAACACAGAAGCAAACAAACAAACAAGCAATGAAATTGCTCTACTAGTATTGAATCTGATTCCTGTAGGAATAAGGGAGCCTACAGTGTTATTTAGTTTTCAAGAATAGGGATATAACCTTCAGCTTCTTATAAAACGTACAATCTTTCCATTTTTACTCAATTTAGACAGAAGACGGAAATACAGTGTTGCTTCTTTGTCATCAATGAAAAGGAGAATGTCTGATTGGAGCTCCTTTGTTTTGAAGAGAAACTACAATTTTAAAGCGATGCAAAAACATGAATGAGCCACTGCAGAAAGAAGAAAGAGCCGCGTGCGTGTAGACACGGAGCATGCTGGTGTGTTTACACTGTGTGTCTGTAAGAACGCAACACAAAGCACCCTGGGAAAGGAAGCGAGTTTGTATTTGATGATGCAAAATTGAGTTAATAGTAGCAGACTGTGCTTGCTGTTGTGGCTGAGTGTGCAGTACATGCTCAAGCTCTTACCTGATGATGGTTTTCACTCATCTCTGCCCTAATGTCGTCTGCGACTGTGATTTTCCTGTCTGATAATTATGTTAATATTCCAACAAATGTCAGTGACTGAGTCGACACATGAAGAATGGAAGCAGCAGCCAGACTTTGCTGTAGACATCCCTGAAGAAGCTGAATTTAACACATGAAGCCATAAATATCTGCTTCATTTTTCTACTTAGAGAACATGGAGAGCAGATGTTATGATGGTGCATGTCTGCTAGGGTTGTGTATCTCTGGTTTGTGGCGGATATCAGTACATGGTTCAAGATTCTTCCAACGATTTGACTTATTAAAGACGCTCGAGCAGAAAAGACGATTCAAAACGACACATTAAGTGCAGAACAGTAAAAGAAAGCAATGAAAATGGTAAATAAGTGTTCAAAAGCAGGACTTGTTTTGAAATTATTAAACACTTTCATCAAATATGAATCACAATTACAACAATCATTGCCTTTCTTTTCTTTTTTATATAAAGTGAAACATAATAAAGATCTGAACGTCCTGCTTGTGATTCTTCTTGAGGACTGATTTTGTTCTTCGGCTATAAGAACCAGCAGCAAAAACTCTCTTTCTGACTTTTACTCTGCCCACCTTCTGTTGGTGCAGCACAATCAGTCACTAACGTGCAAATGACTCAAACCTGATGAAGTTTATGGGCATGTTTGCACCAGCATGTCATTAGTGCTGTTAGCTTTGTGAATCTGAAGCTGACAAAGAGGAGATAGTGAGAGTCATTAAGGTGCAGCAAGAACATGCACTGCAGTGTTAGTGAATTTGTTTGTGAGTGGTGGCTGCAGGCTGCTGTTTGTACCAGAATGGCTGCAGTTCTACACAGTAGGGGACACCAATAAGAAAATAATCCCACTAAACAAATGGACAGGAACCAGAAACAGAAGAAGTGTCTATAGAAGACGTTTATAAAGTGATGAAACCAGCCTGCTTGCAGAATCTCTCTTTGATTCAACTGAATCAGTAAATAGAGGGTGCAACTAGATTTAATCCCAATACTACTTTGGCACATGGTTGTTCTGCTGATCTATATGATATTGTGTATGTTTGTGTGGTAATTCAACTGAGCTATTCTCAATTTTTTCCATGCACTTGATAATCCAGGATGTTAGCTAAAAGATCAATAGCATGACTTAGCAAACTTAAGCCAAGTTCTTTTTATCACTTATGCCGTATTCTGGATTTTTTTTAATCAGCAGTGTGAGAAAAGCATCATTCATTAGGGCAGCAGTAGCTCAGGAGGTAGAGCAGGTTGTCCAGTAATTGGAAGGTTGTCGATTCCATCTCGGCTCCTGGCGGAGAATGCTGCTGTTGTGTCCTTGGGCAAGACACTTAACCCACCTTGCCTGATGGTGGTGGTCGAAGGGACCAGTGGCGCCTGTGCTCAGCAGCCTCACCTCTGTCAGTGCACCCCAGGGCAGTGGCTACATTGTAGCTCATCATCACCAGCGTGTGAATGTATGAATGAAACACTGTAGCGTCAAGTGCTTTGTATTCCTCTGACTCTGAAAGGCGCTATACAAGTGTGGGTCATTTATAATTTAAACTAGTTTGTTTTCACCACAATGCCTCAGTAACATCGATGCCACCCTTTTTCCAAGTCTTACTCTTTACTAAGAAAGTATAATATTTTGTGACAACACTGATTTTATTCTCTGACTCCATTTCCCACTGCTGAGGCACAGTTCCCATAACTCTGCCTCTACTTCCCATGAGAAGGCAGAGCCTCGGGATGTGGTCACATATATATAAAATGAGAGCAAAAGCCAGGATGGCCCTCAACTGGGAGCATTTAGCCACTTGAAAAAGTTGGAGAAAAACACTATGTTAGAAACTCAAGTGGCATGGCAGACTTAATGGGTTTCTCGATTTCTCCCATGAATCTCTGAGGACTCTGTGGCAGCACGTGGCTGAATATCTGAGTCACTCTGACTATCACGGCTGAAACGTATCCTGATGGCGAGGGCACTCCAGTTGCTTGGTTAGATGGAGAAATGGCAGGCTGCACGGAGAAGAGGAGGCGATGAAAAGGATCCAAGAGTAAAGAAGCACAGGTGTGTGTGTGTGTGTGTGTGTTGACTGTGTACAATTATATACATTAATGACATCCTCCTTGTAGTAATATTTCTGATTAACTAACAGAGGACAACAACCTTACAGAAAAACATCACGTGCATGCTAGGATCAAACTTGTTAAATTAATGGAAAC
The DNA here is from genome assembly GCA_006937985.1 of Aphyosemion australe. Taxonomy (NCBI): domain Eukaryota; kingdom Metazoa; phylum Chordata; class Actinopteri; order Cyprinodontiformes; family Nothobranchiidae; genus Aphyosemion; species Aphyosemion australe. Next base: position 557,706 of record SSNS01000087.1, read on the forward strand.
TTCTTCAATAATCTACAAGAATTTGTATCATTGAACATTTAATTGCTACTAATAGGATTGCAAAGGGGTTAAAAAAAGCAACATTATTTCTTTGAGTTTTTTGTTTCAATGTTTGCTCAGAGAGCTGCATGCAATGATCCTAAAACTAAAATATCCTCTGAAAGTGAACCTGTTTGATCCTGAGGACTGCAGCTCTGTGTGGTAAACCCAAATAACAAGGAAAGCTCTAAATTAAACATTTAAAGTCCACTCAGATCTCCACAGGCTTTAATTTGCTGCTTGCAAAAAGTTCCTAATGGAAAAAAGATTTTTACAACACTGTTAAAAAGAAAAGAACAGCTGTAACTTTGCAATATTCTTTTTGTTTATGCAGTTTTTTGTTATTATGATCTCTCTTCCTAGCATTAATACAGCAACACATCTTCTATATGACCTCATCCAGCTTTTATTGCAGAAATATTCCAACCCATTTGTCTTTTAAAACGTTGCTTCAGTTTGAAGATTTTTGTTCATGAACAATTTTCTAAAGGCATTTCAATAAGAATGGTGTCCCGTCTGTTTGATGTTTCAGACCCAAATGGTGGCAAACGTCAACCAATTGGTACAATTTGGGACAAATTGAATGATTACGCTGCTTTGAGCACAGACAAACGTCGGACGGAGGGGAGTAGGCCTAACTCAAAAAGTGCAAGTGCTACAGGGATGGGAGTGGTGTTTAGAGAGGGTTTTTGGGAGTCACCACAGGTTAAGACTTCTTGTTAGCACAGTTCTTGACATATGTGAAAGTGGCCCAAAGAGCATGAATGGAGGGGCCAAAGTGTGAGCTAGGAAAGTTTTAGACAGATGAAAATTGGTTTCCCACGCTCAGCTCCCCCTACCACATTAATAGACACCCAACATGGCCCAGTTTGGTGACTTGACCAGAATGGTGTAATATGTTACGCCTTTTCCATTGCAAAAACTGGCATGGATCGGGGTGGATCGGACTGCTACATTTTTTGTTCAGATTATAACACCAGTCCAGACAACCTACCCGGACTGTGCCAGACAAGGAATTTTTTGGCCACCATTCTGTTGTAGGTTTAGACATTTCTGGAGCGGTATGGCTAGGGCGGAGCAACAACACAATCCGCTGATTGGGGGACAGAAAATACGTCACTACTTTCAACAAGCAAAACAAACAGAGTTCAACGGAGTTCCGTTGTTTGTATTTTCATTAGTTGTACATGAATGTGAAAAAAATGCCAGCAAGTAGCAGCAAGTTTTGGGCATCTTCAGAGTTCCATACATTCCTCACCGTCATTGTGAGAGTCCTCACTCAGGAGGAGCTAGACGGATCGATAAGGAACTTTATTTTCTCAGCGAATGGCCACCGAAGGATCCGAGCGGATGTCGGAATGGCCAAGCTAAAGAATATGCCCAATATAGAAACGTTAAGGACAGAAACAGCCAGAGTGGATTTTTTTTTTTTCGGATTGGAAATGGGACACGGAGGAGCTACGACGTGCTGGATGCTATTTATAGCCAAACACCGGCAAACGAAGCAGCAAGGCAGGCCTGGACTCAGCTACCGCACAGTGGAGTCGCATGTGGAGCCTGTGGTAAGCATTTTAGTTTTTGTCTTTAGCTCTGCATACCATTTAATGCTGCACAAAAATACTGAATAGTTGCGCAACTTATTTATGAAATCGCACATGGCGGTTCGTTTCACCCCGCCTGCCAACATCAAAGCAAAAATGCAATAGAAATGCTCGCCTGAAAATTCCAGATCCATACCGGTCCACACCGTCAACGCTGACCCACTCCGCTCCACACCAGAACCCGCGGTGGAATTGAGCCATTTGACCAGGTCTTTGAATTGGTTCTAAATGTGGGAAAAGTGTGTATACCCGAGCATGCCTGAGTGTGGTTAAGAGTGTTTGGAATGATTTAAGAGGCACTTTTTTTGCATGGAAGTGTGAGTGGGTCTTTACAGACACCCTGGTACAGACCTCATGTCACTAGGATTTATGATTCTTCAGAGCTTTTTTCTGACCCAAAAAGGGTCAGAAAAAATGTTCATAGAGAGCTGAAAGTTGATATTTTGTGCTCAGCTTCCTCTACCAGAGTGATAGGCACCCAACATGGGTTAGGTTGCATCTATACATATCCGAGTGTGCCTGGATGTATCTGAGAAAGGTTGGGATGATCCAAGTTGCACTTTGTGCATCAAAGTGTACGATGGCCTTCACAAGTTGGTTAGGGCGTGTCTAAGTGTCAGTGGGATGAGTTTGAATACGAGTAGAATCGATTCATCTTTGGCCAAGTGCCTGAACTGGATCAAAGTGTGTCCATCAGAATTTTTTATTTAGATGTCGTCTGCTTAAAGGACTTTGTTTCAGAAGTCATTTCGTTTATTCAGATGCAGCTTAACAATTCCAAACCAAGCTGTGTATTCTCCTCAAATAGAAAAAGGTTTTCTCCTGGCAGTCTCCCAAAGAAGTCATAGTTCAGTCTTTTATTTTAAATGAATCAAGACAAACATGAACATTTGGCATAGCAAGGCCTGTAGGTTTTGAGCATTAACCTTTTTTGGCTTTGGCAGTTCCTCTGAGCTTTGAGATTTAATTTGTTGGAAGTTGGATTCCTAAAAAGTCGGGGTTAGGGTTAGGCTGCAAAGAATATTTCCCTCCTTGTGAAAAAATCTTTACAACTGTAGAATAAAATACTTAAAATGGTCGAGAAAGTACTGTAGGACTCTCTTCAGGTGGGCATTAACAGTTGGTTCTCCAAGATTACAGTATAAGCCTTTCCTCGTTGGTACTGTGGTTACTCACAATTTAGTTCTCCCAATCCAAATTAGAGACGGTGGCAGAGGAGTTAAGTACCCGTCTTGTAACCAGAGGGTTGTGGGATCAAGTCCTGCTCAGTTTGTTGCAGTTGTTGTGTCCTTGAGCAAGACACTTAACCCACCACGCCTGCTGGTGGTGGTCGGAGGGACCGGTGGCGCCAGTGTATGGCAGCCTTGCTTTCGTCAGTGTGTCCCAGGACAGCTGTGGCTACATTGTAGCTCATCACCACCAGCGTGTGAACGTGTGTGTCTGTGAATGACTGTTTGTGTTGAGGGTTGTAGAACCCCAGAAGGCGCTTTACAGGCCATTTACCATTTTAATCAGCATTTGAAAAAAAACCCCCACAAAACAATAACATCTGCTTTTTCTAAAGAGATCACATCATCTGCTGATGGTCATCAAGCTTTTTCAATTCTATAGATGCAGACATGATACAGTAGAATCCTGTGTGTTCAAATGTGTATGTGCACTCACTGATGAAGTTGGTCTGGCCAGTGTAGATGGTGTACTGCAGCTCATAGGAGGTGACACTGAACTCGTCCTCTGACGTCCAGTGAACAGTGATGGTGTCGTGGGACGCAGTGCACAGCTCTTCTCTGATAGATGGAGGGTTGGGAGCTACATGTAAAGTAAAAACACAGCATGACAACATGAATACCAGTGATTAAATATCACATTTATTCATTTATCCTAAATATAGACGACCTCTTTAGAAAAAGGACCCATTTAATATGCATAAAGTAAATCTTTCATGGAATCGTTTGTGATGCTCAACAGCCAATCGTGTTGATCCCTCTCACTGAGTGACCTGACATAGATTCAAGATGCTGACATGGCTGAAAAAACATTGACAGGGTCTGTCAAGGGCAGCAGTGTGTTACACACTGAGAGGGGAAAGGCTACAGACGTCCACTGACTAGGACAGCTGCCTGCTGGATTGATTTATAAGAGCTTTAATCCAAACTGAGAGGAAACAACTGAACACCTGAACGGTACAGGATGTCAGCACATTTATAACTCAGGTGAGGTTCTGGATCAACTTTATACACTCCATTTTATAATAGAAGTAACAGAACTTATAACAAAGGTTTTGGTGTGTAGACATGAGTGTAAGATGTATTTGTGTTGTTTCTTCTAATTAATGTATTTTATGTTTTACATAGTTTTTAACCGTTGATAGATCCCATAAATGAATTCCAATTTAATGTAAATGAGAGGAACAATAAAGGTATTATTCAATACTTTCTTTAGTTGTCTAAAGACTTTAGTATGTAAGAAGAGCTGAACAAATGTCAAAATGTACCTGTAGGTGTAAACATGTCAACAGTAGGATGTACCTTTAATTAAATTTGTATTCGAATTTAGATTTCAGCTAGCCTGGCCTGCCAGACTCTCCCTCTGTCTATCCTACACAGCGGAAGAGTCTGGAAACTCAGAGGCAGCGAGCACCATGAGGGGTGAGACTAGCCAACTCAAAAATAACCAATCCGAAAAACTGCAGTTAACCCCAGCCTTCCGGCATTTGTTTTACTTGTTGCTCCATTAGCGCAAGTAAAGGTGACACCATGATAAGGTTTTAGCAGGGTAAGCACCTTCCTCAGTAGAAATGAATGCACTGGGGGCAAATGGAGAACCATCTAAGATGGCGGCCAGCCACTAAAGAAGCGCCAGTCCACGAGGCGTCTACGTATATATGTCTGTGGGTAGCACAGCACAAACATCTTTCTTTAGAAGAAAGGCTGGTAACACTTTACAGTAGTGTACCGAAAATCGGCTTACCTACTGAGTAACTAATGATGAACGAATGAGGATCTAATGATTACATAATGATTACCTAAGCTTCACAACCACCCCACTTTAGATTTATTATCTATTGATTCCTGAATGATTACTTAATGAATAGTTAGTCATGAAATGACTAGATAACTAATGATTACCTAAGCTTCACACACACTCCATAGTGGACTTATTAGCTAATGATTCCTTAATGCTTACTTAATGGTTGGTAATTCATAAAATGAATATATACCTAATCAGCCACCAATGATTCAATAATGATTATCAAAGCTTTACACCCACCCCAAAATTATTAGCTGATGATTCCTGAATAATTGCTATATTACTATAGGGGCCACAAAAGTAGTAAGTAATGCTTAAGTACTGAGTAGGTAATGATTTGTTCCCCTTTTCTTTAGATAACTACCCATTAGTCCCTGAAGAAGACTGGTGGGTGTTTTTTACCAGTAAGTCTGGTTAAATACCAATTGTCATTTATTGATAAGTCATTAATTCCCGATTCTGTATTAATGACTGATAAACATTAAGCAATTATTCAGGAATCATCGGCTAATAAATTTGGGGCTGGGTGTAAAGCTTTAATAATTATTGAATCATTGGTGGCTGATTAGGTATATATTCATTTTATGAATTACCAACCATTAAGTAAGCATTAAGGAATCATTAGCTAATAAATCCACTATGGAGTGTGTGTGAAGCTTAGGTAATCTTACTTTTCTCATGACTAACTATTCATTAAGTAATCATTCAGGAATCAATAGATAATAAATCTAAAGTGGGGTGGTTGTGAAGCTTAGGTAATCATTATGTAATCATTAGATCCTCATTCGTTCATCATTAGTTACTCAGTAGGTAAGCCAATTTTCGGAACACTATTGTAAATTGTTACCGAAAGGCTTTTAGCGCTAATTCTTGATGTGGTTTTAAAGACATGTCCAAGTCATTTAGAACAGAGGAAAGAACCGCAGCGAACTCCGCTTCAGACGCGTTGTTGTTTATGAGAAACTGAGCGTCACGGTGTGTGACGTATGCTGCTCAGTGCTGATTGGCTCGGCTAGAATTCTCAGGGGGTGGGGTTATTTGAATATAAGCGTTACCAGACCCATTGCTTCCCATAAGGAAGCATTGGTATAGCTGGCCAGGCTAGATTTCAGCTCCATACAATCACAAAATAGTTTTTTTTGTCTTATCTCATGATGAATGTGTATTTCCATCTCTTACAAATGCTGAACACACATCCACCTTGTGAAGGTGTTTTTTTAAAGGTCTGTGCCCATAAACATCACAGAGTGAGGGCAAAACACACTGGCAGTGTATGATGCATCAAAATTTACTTTCCATTGTTTCCAAACACACTCAGTTTTATGAATCCCTACTTGGACATAGCGGCTTTTCTCTGATTTATTAAGTTCTCTGCAGAGCTGTGTGTCCATGTTTTCATCATGTGACTGATAAAGTAAAAGCATTTGTTAATGTGGGCTTTGCATGCATGTGCTTTGAGCTAACCCCTACTTCACACTGGAAGCATCAGCGGCGTGGAACGGCAGTGAAACATCGCTGCTTTTAAATAGAATCCATTATAGTCTGTGGGGGTGATTCAAACCAGCCGTGATGCAGCAATTATCAGGCACGTCCCAGAAGCGGCACGCCGCACTGATAAAGATAGGATTGGGTTCTATTTTTGCCACGAGCCACTTCTGGGACACGTCAATTTCAGCTGTTAGCATAGGGCTAGACAAGAAATCGCATGCAGTTTCAGTGTAAAACGTCTGGTAATTTTCAAAATAAAAGTCAATTGCAGCAATGCAATTTCATATCTATGTAGATTACGTCTACATGTGACCTCATGGCTTATTTACTCCCTGCATCGTTCGAGAAGTCCAACAGTGTGTTTTTCGTGGCTTGTTATATATAACATCAAACAGCAATATCAAACATGATTTCCATCTTTTTGGTTTAATGGTGGATGGCATCAACAATCCGTGACCTTTGAAGTCTCGAGGGATTTTGTGATCTTGTGAATCAAGCGAGGAGGACGGTGGAGAAGCCATTTCGCAACTCAGATTTTTTCCGGTGTGTACTGGCACACGATGAAACTCATGAGTAAATCATTCTGCTGCTGTTCCGCAACGCTGATGCCTCCAGTGTGAAGTAGGGGTAATGTTTGCTACAAAAATATTGATTTACTGATTCTATTAATTTTGGTCTCATAATTTCTAGTGTAATTTTTAGCACTTCTAAACTGCTCAAGTCTGCCATCTGCTGATGTAAATCAGTGTCTGCAGTCTTCATAAAACGTGAACTCTGGATGATTCAGGCTTTACCAAAAACGTTACTCAGAAAACATTGTGCTTTCAGGACAAAGGGGTCGAAATAGGGTCTCAAAGTATATAACTATACAAATATTGGAAACTTTGGAATGTGAACGAAGATCATAAAAACAGTTTAGTTTTTATGAATCTTTTATTCTAATGAAGCATTCTGCAGTGAGATTTAATTTGAAGAGACAGAAACACAGTTTCCTAACTCAATGAGTAACCATGAGTAACATTTGTGATTTCATAATAATTGTGATTGTTTCTATAATTCTGGAGTCCTAGTTAACAGCTGATCTTTAAATAAATGAGATCCGTGGAGACAGTGTGCACGACATACCTGTTAGGTAATCTAATCCCTCAAGAATCTTCTTCTCTCGGGAAAAGTCAAGAGCGAAGTTATCAAATGCCTCGTTCAAGTTCACATCTGGGATGAGTACCTGGGAGGAGGCTGTTGCCATGGCAACCCTGTAGAAGGGATCAGGAAATAGATAGGAGTCAGCAGAGTAGAAGAGGTGAGGAATTCAACAAAAGGGACAAGAGATGAGGTGATGAGGAGCAAGAAAGGATGAAAGGTGATGAAAAGGAAGTGAGGAAGGATGTGAAGGAGGTGAGGTGACAAGAGGCGAGAAGTGGTAGGGATCTATAGAGACACAAGAACATGTGTGAAATAAACATTTGAGAGCTCAAATAAGACCTCTGCACCCTGCTCCATGTACTCTATATCTACCATTGTGCTAGAGCAGAAAGAATATCCGAACAAACACCAACACTCCCTCTGCTGTCAAACTTGTGCCCACTTCAGCTTTGAGCATAAGTAAGCAGCCTGTGGCAGGAGCCGGCGTGAGCTACAGTTTTGGCAGGGAGACAGCACAAAGCACAGCGCAGCACCGGTCTCTCAGATTTCTGCTCTGCAGTCGGTCGGTCAATAGAGGACTCAGTCAGGTGCCGGGGAAAAAAAGGCCGAACAAAATAAAAGATGCTCTGCTGGCTGCAGACTCTTTGGGAAAAACCTTTCTCTGCAAGAGAAACTGAGCAAAATAACTTCCAGGCTGGGGACAAAGCAATGAGGGCAATAAAGATGGTGGAAAGTAAAAACTGCAGAGCTGGCTCTTAAATGATAGACGAGTTTGAACCACAGTCTGACATTGATTGCAAGAGCTGGATAAGCCTGATACAGTGCTGATTTCACAGGCAGCTCCTCAAATGGATTTCAGAGGTAAGAATCAAATAAGAGAGAACTCTTTCTAAACTAGAGGATTTGATTTCAAAAGTCAAACAAAGTCACATTGTCAGATATATTAAAAAGGAGTTTTCTTGTGCAACAAAGTGAGATTTATAACAGATTGAGATTTGTCTGAGGCTTTTTCTTGCATGCACCTTTAAAGTGCAACCTGTGAGCTAACGCTGCTACAGAGAACGTGCTAGAATAACAGAAAAAAAATGAATGCAGGAGAATAGAAGGCAGCAGTCTCGTGAGCGGAGCTCCAAAACTGCACAAATAAGATGTTTTACAGTCCTGTATCACTATTAGATGTGAATCAAGTAGCTTTTCTACCTTATTGCGCTTGTTTAGATGTTTATGTGTCAACACATTGCATCACCCACCTTTCTGCCACGTTCCTGGCAGACTGGAGGAAACGCGCGTGATCGTTCTCCTTCAGGCTCTGTTCGGCCTGCGTGATGAGGGCACTGGAGCGCTCCAAACACTGGCGACAGTTTGCAATCTGCTGAGCCAACTTACGCAGTTTCATCACCTGAAACACACACACACACACACACACACACACACACACACACACACACACACACACACACACACACACACACACGTTGCGATACATGATTTATATTCACTTGCACAAATCGAGTCCTGACAGCTCACACTGGTGTTGTGATAACAAGGCAGTTCAATATTTCTCTTTAGGGGTGAAAACACAGACAACAATACCTGCTTTATATTATCTCACCTAGGAGAGGTTTCAGAGGTAAACCCCCTCCCACTTCATTCCTTCCAAAACTCAATCAAAAGTAGTTCTCGCCAAATCCGTTAAATCATTTAAATGCACACTTTAAGAAAATAAAGTCAGGCTTGGTAGCCAGATCCTGTAAAATACTAATCTGGCAAAGATAAATGAGGAAAATTTCCCAAGTGAAAGCACAACGAAGCCATATTGAAGACTACACATGCACTTTCATTACCATATATAATCTTAACCAACACTAAACAACCACATCTTGTGCTATCAGTGGCAGGCAGATGTAGTTAATAGAAAGAAGAAATCAGATCCAAGTGGGAAAGTTTTCTTGTAAACATGAAAAGTTTAATGTTTTCCTTTTCTTCCAGAGACAGAGTTGCTGATATAGCTACAGAATCCACATGTGACCAACCACAAGCAGTGATCTTTACTTGCATGCAGTTAAGAAGACAGAGTGTAGTTAATCGGGGTTTGGGTTTAAAAGCACGGTCTGAGATGTTTATCTGGAACATTTTTGCTACAATACTTGCAATGCTCTTCACACTCATGGCAATTAATGTTTTGTCAAAACAAAAGGAAAAAAATTATTTGCCCCTGAAATGCAAAATCTGGGAAAAACTTCATCCAATCCAGTGCTTGAAGCACGACCCATGTGGGAGGAGGTTCGGTTTGGAGTTGGTTCTGGAGCCATTTGTCGGTAACAATTTACAATAAGGTACGCAAAATAGTGCTTAGTCACTAGGGAACTACGTAGGGGTTAATGCGTAATGAAGCAGGGACTAATAGGTAGTTAAACAGTAGTTACTGCTGCAAACTCTCATTTTTTTGTGCTTCGTTACTAGAGAACGACTTAGGGGGTAATGAGTAATAAAGCAGGGACTAATGGGTAGTTAACCAGTAGTTACTGGTGAAAACGCTCATCAGTCTTATTTAGGGACTAATGGGTAGTTAACCAGTAGTTACTGGTGAAAACGCTCATCAGTCTTATTCAGGGACTAATGGGTAGTTAACCAGTAGTTACTGGTGAAAACACTCATCAGTCTTATTCAGGGACTAATGGGTAGTTAACCAGTAGTTACTGGTGAAAACGCTCATCAGTCTTATTCAGGGACTAATGGGTAGTTAACCAGTAGTTACTGGGAAAAATGCTGTTAGACTAAAAAAATGTCATCGACAGGGTGGCTGGGCTCAGCCTTGGAGACAGGCTGAGGGGTTTTGTCATTCAGGAGGAATTTGGAGTAAATTTGCTGTTCTTCCGCAGGAAAAGGAGTCAGCTCAGAAGGTTTAGCCACTAGGAACTAGGATCCCCCCAGGTTGATTTTCTTCTAGTTTTCTGGGCACATTCCAATAGGAGAATAACCCAGAAATGAAAGGACTGGGAACACCTTGGGGTCCACCAAGTACAACTCAAGAATGCCACTGGGGAAAAAAGATGTCTGAACTTCCTTCCTGGATCTACAACCCTCGACCTGACCTTAGACAAACATAGAAGATGGATGGATTCTCCTGAGAAAATACTCATAGGATGCTCTTTCCTTCATTACAGAAACCAGCTGTTATGACAGTCTACTGGATCCCCTATCATTTGATGAGAATCAAGCAACCATGCTAATAAAAAAAGATTAAAACTGACCCTTCTGTCCACCAAGAGCCACATCCGGGTTTACACACCAGAACATAAACATGTTTTTGTCTTGACTGTAATTAGTTTGCAGTAAAGTCCTTTCTGACCGAGCATTAAGAAACTATTCAATGTTCATTTAAAATTAATCTGTTTATCTTCGTTGTGGTTTATGTCCTGACTCTGGAAATGAACTCGTGGTAAATAACCAAGGCTGCTTGAGATTTTTGTAAATGTCAACAAAGGGTGAGCTGTAGTGGAAAATACAGTAGCAGCCTTTTGGACTGGTCTCACTGCACAGACCATGGGTACATTTAAAACTCGTGCAAATCTTTAAAAAATAATGAACAATAACTTAATTTAATGGAGTTTAAAGTAAAATTAAGATGGAAGCTGGCATTGTGCATCTAATTTGAACGTATGAATAAAACTGATATGTATGTGTTTCCTGCTGGTGGGAAAGCAGCTGTGTGTGAAGTGTCTTAAAACTTAATGTTGATTTCAACTTGAATCTTGGCCACAATTCTGTCATTTAGTTCATTAGAGTTGGTCGGTGAATGGAAACAGGCAAGATGGCTTTAACGATGGGATATTATTTGGCAACATATGCTGCAAACAACAATTTTCGAGATGATTACTCCTCTACGCAGGAATAATAGGCAATATGGCTCCGTCCGTGTGTCTGTGTTTGGACGCCTAGTCAATTTTAGCAGAAGAATCTGTGTGAAATAGAAAAATGTACGAGTGGAAAAGGGCACAGCAGGATTCTGACGAATGACCTTAGAATAAAAAGGACAAAATTCAGATTATAAAGGTAAACACGAGTTGCATATTAAAAATATGGAATATTTCAGTTGTTTTTCAGTTTCTATGGAACAGTCACAGTTGGAGTGGCGAGCCAAGAGCGTCGCCTGTATTAAACAGACATGGCTACTGTGAACACATACTTTTTTAGATTAGGTTGTACACATAAACATGGTGCACATAAACTCACACTGTTATGCTAGTGTGATTATATTATGGTCTGAATTGGATTCATTTTTAAATGTATATGTGTGAGTGGAAACATTGCAGAGGACAAGCTGATTTAAAATTCACATCTATTAGATTTTTGGTTCTTGAGCAGTTACAAATAAAGTTGGGGATAAAAAAAGGAAAAAAAAACTGTTGCATTTGATTTTATTAGGTGTAACTTGAGTTTAATGACTGGTCAGTTATTAAATCCGAGACCATGGTCTTGAGTCTGAAAAGGGTAGAATGCCTGCTCCAGGTCAGAGACGAGGTCCTGCCTCAAGTGAAGGTGTTTAAGTATCTTGGGGTCTTGTTCACCAGTGAGGGAAAGATGGAGCACGAGATCGATAGGCGGATTGGTGCTGTGTCTGCAGTGATGCTGGCGTTGTACCGGTCTGTCGTGGTGAAGAGAGAGCTGAGCCAGAAGGCAAAGCTCTCAATTTACCAGTCGATCTACGTTCCTACCCTCACCAATGTTCACGAGCTTTGGTTAGTGCCTGAAAGAATGAGATCATGGATACAAGCGGCCGAAATGAGTTTCTTTCGCAGGGTGTCTGGGCTCTCCCTTACCCCTACTGCACACTGGAAGCATCAGTGGCACGGAACGGCAGCGGAACGTTGCTGCTTCAAATAGAATCCATTATAGTCTATGGGGGTGATTAAAACCAGGCAATTTTCAGACGCGTCCCAGAAGCGGCATGTCGTGCCGCTATAGATAGGATCGAGTTCTATTTTTGCCGAGTGCCGCTTCTGGAATGCGTCAATTTCCGCATTTAACATAGGGCTAGACAGGAAATCACACTCGGTTTCAGTGTAAAATGCCCGGTAATTTTCAAAATAAAAATCTATTGCAGCGATGCGATTTCATATTAATGTAGATTACGTCTATACGTGTGACCTCACGGCTTATTTACTTACCGCATCATTCGAGAAGTGCAGCAGTGTGTTTTTCATGACTTTAATCCTGGCAGTAGAGAGGAACAACATTATATATGACATCAAACAGTGATGTCACACGTGAGTTCCTTCTTTTTGGTTCAATGGCGGATGGCATAAACAAACCGTGACCTTTGAAGTCTGGAGGGATCTTGTGATCTTGGGAGTCCAGCGAGGAGTGCGGCAGTAAAAGCGCTTCGCGGCTGAGATTCACCCGGTGTGCACTGGCAAGCAGCGAAAATCGCAAGTAAACCATTCGGCTGCCGTTCCGTGATGTTGAGGCTTCCAGTGTGAAGTAGGCTTTAGAGATAGGGTGAGAAGTTCAGTCATTCAGGAAGGGCTCGGAGTAGACCCACTACTCCTCCACATCGAGTGGCTCGGGCATCTGGTTAGGATGCCTCCTGGACGCCTCCCTGGTGAGGTTTTCTGGGCACGTCCAACTGGGAGGAGACCTAAAGGAAGACCCAGGACACGCTGGAGGGACTATGTCTCTCGACTGGCCAGGAAACGCCTTGGGATTCCCTCAGAGGAGCTGGCCCAAGTGGCCGGAGAGAGAGAAGTCTTGGCCTCTCTGCTTAGGCTGCTGCCCCTGTGACCCGAACACAGATAAGCGGCCGAAAATAGATGGATGGATGAACTGGTCAGTTAACTTCCATGTGATTATGTATATTTGTGTAATTTACTGTAGTAATGAAGGACCCCTATTTTCAAACACTTCATTTTCTTTTAAGGACTTCCTGATTTAAAGTTGCTATAGTTGCAAATTTAGACTAGAGGTAGATTCTGAGGTGGAAAGACTTTAATATGATATCTTAGTGAGATCATTACAAAGATACAGTAAACTTACATTAAACGGGATGATTTTATTATTGTGGTGGAAATGTGTTGAAGGTCTGGATGGAGTGTGGTAGCAGGAGGGGCAGCATATTCATCATGTTGAGTCTGCAAAAACCAGTTGGTTGGTGGGAATTTCAAGAAAGATGACTACCAAGAGTATGAGCACCTGTGTTGTGATAGCATGGTGTGATTCACATGGTGTTTGCTCCAGGATGGAGCCCTAGGTGTGGTGTGATTGTGGGTGTGCATGATGGGATCATCGTTGGAACTGCCTGCTGACATGAAGAGTATGGTGAGGGCCCATGAGAAGATTACCTCAGATCACCTTCAGACTGAAGGAGGTTTTTATTTCAACTTGCTGTAGTCCAGACATGTTCGAACAGAATGTGGTGAGCCTAGGGGGGTCTTAATCTGATAAGAGAAGGGCCTTAGCAAACATTTGGGGTTTGTGAGAATCCTTAAATCTTCATGTTCTCTGGAAAAGATCCAATAACCAGTATAAACTCCCCACTGCACTTAAATGTGACTTTTGGACATTTAGTTGGTTGGAAACTAAAATAATTAAAAAAGTTATTAAAAAGTAATGAAAGCAATTCAGTTACAATGTTGTGAAATAGAAGACAAGTAAATGTGTTAAAACAGGTTTCCAGAATGAAAATGTCCCAGGATGAAATGATTGATGGGAAAAAATATATAACACACACACACACACACACACACACACACACACACACACACACACACACACACACACACACACACGCGCGCGCACACACGCACACACACATGTGATTTATTTTGAAAGCAAGACAATGACTTCTGAGTTCTCCTCATTAGATCATTGGACTGATGAGATGTTGAACAAAATTATCTGTAATTTGAAATTGGACCAGTAGTTTGTTTAAAGGCATCATTTTTAACCTGACAGTGGACCGGGCAATTTAAAATAAAAATATTGGGCCTTGGGTTGCAACGATTACAAATTTTGGTGGTACGATTATAGTCTGAAAAATAAAAACGGTTTTATGATTACCACGATTATTTTACATGAATTGATATCACATCTGTATTAACAGATACAAATCACAAACACATTCTATAAAGTATTGATAAAGTTCATGATTACATTTCATAAAGGTTTTAAACTCCAGAAGATATTATTGCTCCTTTTCTTCTGGAGTTTAAAATGTCTATAAAATGTAATCATGAACTTTATCTCCTTTTCAGAGATTCTGATTAGAAAAATTCATTTGTAAAATCAAAGTAATCTCTGTAATTTTTAAATTACAGTTTAAAACTTATAAAATACCCTTAATTAGATTTGCCTAACAGCCTGTTTGAGTTTCTGTAAAAAGACAAAAACAGTTTACCTGTTGACACCTGGCCAGGGTTAACACATTTATTCAAGTCAACATTGAAGAATGGAGATGCCTTCATGAAATAAGATGCTTAATTCCTACTAGTGCAGGTGTTATTATGAATATCCTTACATATAATTTCTACTTGTTCATATTTTTATTTTCAATATTGACCAGTAAGAATATTATTTGGACAAGGATAAATTATATTATTGCTATCTAGAGTAGGAATAACAGAGAGATGTTGTTGATTAAATGTTAAAATGGCATGCCGTACTGGCTTGTTTTAGACAAACACAGGAGAAACGTAGTACAAATGAACCCTTGTGTTACAACTTTTTTTTTGCTAGCTCTGCGGGTGGGGGGCTCCAAGTCTAGTTTGCCCTGGTCCCCAAATGCCTTGAAACGGCCCTGGGCGTGGGACGGAGTTTTGAAACTGATCTGAATTGTATCAAATATATAAATATTACATGCTTATAAATTATTGCTTTATACAGTTAAAAAGTCTAGTGGATAAATCTACCAACATTTTCCTTTTCAAGCACTTTGTTTTGTTTTCTTGCCTATTTATTGTTTATTTTTCTCTTATCCGCCTGCATCTCCTCTCAATCCTACAGAAAAACTGCTGCCTGGATTTTCTACTTTTTTTCCTAGTTTAGAACTAAGCAGTTCAAACGTATCCACCGCAAAAATAGCAGCGTACGTGCAGTGCGCAACTGCGCGAGTGAGGTGAAGCCACCGTGGCGCAGGTTTTGAGCTCCGCTGAGGCAGAGCGCGTCATATCTATGGAGCGCGTCAGGCACAAATTAAACACTGAAAGTTCCACAGAATAAGAGTGAACATGAAACGATCGTGTGTTAATTATTTTTCTTTTGGTGGCGCAACTTTGAGAATATTGTGGCGCATCACAATCAGCGCTCTCCATCCTCTGCTCAAAATAAGTCCCGCTAGGCTGAGAGTCCATATAAATGTAATATAGGTTGAAACTGGATCTCTTTTCAGGCTCCCCCTGGGTGGGCCGGTTGAGGGCTACTTCAGTGGTTGTTGTCGCTGGTTCTGCTTGTGCTGCGTGCGTCCATTCCAGTTTCGCTTTTGTTTTTGTCGGGTCGCGCTATTGTCCTGTTTTTTTTTTTTTTTTTTTAATTGGCGGTGTTGGAGAATCTTTACGGTGGGTTAACCGCAGCGTTTCACACCGTGATTAATAGTCAAACCGGTTAATCCCTGCAACCCTAATTGGGCCTTTGATTCATTTTCCACAAACCTTCAGGTGACCCTTTTTCCAAAAAACCCTCCATCTCCTGAATTTCCCAGTGCTGCCTTCTACTAGACAGCCTTTTACAGACCAAGGGTCTCAGGAGAACAAGTCTAACTCCTCATCTCTGAATACACTGACACACTTCTTCTCACTCTTATACACACACAGAAACACACAACTAGTTCAGTCCTTGCAACCAGTTCTCAGGATTATGTTATTTACAAACCAAACTTCCCCTTCACCTAGAAGAAAAAAACCCTCATGGAGATGCTGTGTCTTGAATCCTCAGATGCTTTGGTAGGAAATCAACACATGCTTACACACACACGCACGCACGCACGCACGCACACACACACACACACACACACAACTATCCTAACTCTGCAACTTGAAGTCCAGAACAGTTTTCCTCATGTAGGTCAGCTGCCTGCATTTTAAAGAGGCAGGATGCTAAAAAAAGTCAAACAAATATATTCAGTCTGAAGCAGCGCTGCTTTAATATTCACTCACACAAAACCAATGTCGACCATGTAAATTGGCCACATTGGCAGCTCTACAACAGACAGCTATTAAACCTGAGAAATGCTCCTCTGTCCTGTAAGATAAGTTAAAGCAGCAATCCGGAGTTTTCCCGTTTCAGGAATTATGTATGATTTTTTAAAAGTGATTGTTTTATCATGTAGTGTGATATAATGTAAGCAATGCTTCTTTTTTTTTTTGCTAAGCCCGCCCCCTGCCCCCTAAAATCTGTGCAATAGGAAACTGAGCGGCGACCAGAACTAACCAATAGTGTTAGACTACCGCTTACATGCTTCAAATTTAAGGAAGCACCTCGGTTGATGCAGCATTGATGAACTTTTCACAGACAAGTAAGTCTTTAAATATAAACATATGAAAACACAAGATGACATGAGAATAATATTTGTAAAACAACGTGTTTTAGCTCTGTTTGTCAGCTACAGAAGCACATTCATAAACAAGAAACGTGCAGTCGCCACCTTAAATTATCGAGTCGACCGACTATTGGTGTGATACGCTTGTCAGCCACTAGATGGTGCCATCAGATAAAAGCTTCTGCAATAATGAAAATGATCATTTTGAATTATTAAACTGATCACTTGCTTTTGTATCTAAATGTATACATTTGTGAAACATTTCAGCAACTTCTTCCTTATTTGTTTAGGTTTATGGTCCATTAACAGTATTAACACATAAAGGACAACTTTTACAGTCTACTGGTGTTTTTTAGTGAACTGGAAATTACTTTCGATGACATCTCTAACTTCTCATTGGTAGTTTGCTTGCAATTCACTATATAATATTCAGATTTTAAATTTTGTTTTATTAAATGCAAAAAATTACCAAGTGTTAAAGATCTTTGTCTTTAGTTTCCTATATGCTGTTCTGTGTGACTTTAACCAACAGAAGATCTCTTGATGTATTGATATTTATTGATTCTGAAGAACATGAAGCCATTGCAGAAACATTTTACCTTGGACTCCTTGATCTTGACTGCAATGATCTGCTTTCTCTGACGGATGATCTCCACCAGCTCGTCACACTCCTCCACCAGCTTCGCTTCATGCATGGCTGTGTTTACCTTCACAGAGAAATAGACACATGTCAGAGAAAAGACTTTACACATCTTATGTTTGATGAAAAAAAAGCTTCTTCTGGTTTTTATCTGGAAGTGAGATGTAGAAAATGTGTGTTTTGGCAGCTAAGATGAGTCATTTTGCAAAAATTTATCTCATTTTCATTATGCATTCAGCACACCTGCAGAAAGCTCCCTGCAACATGCACATCTGGAATGGAAATGCTTGTGATGAACGCGGCAGTGATAAGGGATCTAACTTATTAATTGTTTCACTGGAAAGACTATAAATCATTACACTGCAAAGCCCACAAAGAGCCCAGAGGGAGAAGAGAACTTAAATACAAACAGCTGGTTAAATGGTTGGTGGTGGGCACAGCCACAACGGTTTGTTATTCAGCTGCAGAAATGTTTTTTTCATGACTGGAGGAAAAGTCCAACACAGCTCATATAAAAAAGGTACATTGCTGTTGCACTGGGCGACTATAAAATTCAGCATGAAATGTACTGATTTACTCTTAGAAAAAAACAGACTGATATAGGTGTGAATGCTGCAATCTTCATAGAAGGAAAAGTCCTGCAAATAAGTCGTTTGTAACTTGTTGGCAAAATATGCTTACATCATGCAATTTAATATATTCTGTGATTAAATGTGAACCAAAGTTGCCAAGGCGACTCAGCATCACCTCCCTGCTTCAGTCCAACACTATTTAAACTGCCAACTTTAAAAGTGTTTTTGCTGAATTGCAACAATGAGCCTCCAGCAAAAGGTCTGCCAGCTGCATAATATAATTACACTGAAAGCATCAGAAACACTTGAGGCAGGAGTTCAAACGAATTAAAAAATTAAAAATAAAAGAATAAAAAATCCTGCACTGATCCAACTTCAATTCTGAGGCAACGAAGAGCCAAACTGCAAAGTGTGCAACTGCTAAATCTTTGTGCAACACGACCCACTGCAATTAGGATTCTGTCAGACATGGATAGTTTACCACCCAGTTGGAGGTGACTCAACAGCAAATGTACGAGTTAGAGACCACACCCTTGCCTCCCAGTGGAGGAACAGAAGGGTAAAAACCATCTTAGCTCTGTTTTCCTGTTGTACAGAAGGTAACTGGACACTAACTTGCTGTGCACCAGTATGTAAAAACTCATAGATAAAGTAGACACACTAATCATCATATTCTCTTATACTGAGCTCTTTGAAATGTTCTTTGTGTGCAGCTCCAGTGCTACACCCCGTCACCATGACAGGAGTCCCGCATTTTGTTTGTGGGAGCCAACTCAGACCATCAGAGACATTTCAGTGACTCCAAAACACTCCGAAACAAAACAACTCTGGGCTGAGAGAGGCTTTAACTCAAACAGCAAACATCAGAGCCGTCCAACAAACTAAAAAAAGCACCCGAATGGTGTGAAATTTCACTTCTCATAGAGGCCTGCCATCTGAGATGTTCCTTGCGGCCACAAAAATTCAAGAACCAAGTTGTTGTTTTAACTGCTTGACTGAACTCTGTAGTATTTGGTGTCAGAATAAGCCATGCGTGAGGATATTCTGAAGTGCTACAACCTACAATCCCCACACTGTGGAGCAGAGCCATGCTGTGTGCACACAATTTGTACAATAAAATGTAAAGATGAGACTTAAATCAAAGATCTAATCAGATCACACTTGTTCTTTAAACAAAGACATCTTCATGTCTTTACATTCATGTAGGACTGAACCACTTGATGTCTGCACAACTACAGTAAAATGGGATATATACATATAAATATAAACATTACTGCGGGCGTACACACACACACACACACACACACACACACACACACACACACACACACACACACACACACACACACACACACAGATTTACAGAAAGTGTGCAATAATTGTTTAAACAAAACTAGGCAGGTGCATATGTTTGGGCACTGCTGTCATTTTATTGATTCCAAAACCTTTAGAACTGATTAGTGGAACTCAACATTGGTTTGGTAAGCTCAGTGACCCTTGACCTCCACACACAGGTGAATCCAATTATTTAAGGGGATCAATTGTAAGTTTCCTTCCTCTTTGAATATTCTCTCAAGAGTAGCAACATGGGGTCTCAAAACAACTCTAAAATGACCTGAAAACAAAGATTGTTCACCATCATGGTTTAGGGGAAGGATACAGAAAGCTGTCTCAGAGATTTCAGCTGTCTGTTTCCACAGTTAGGAACATATTGAGGAAATGGAAGACCACAGGCACAGTTCAAGTTAAAGCTCCAAGTAAATGGTAAATGGCCTGTATTTGTATAGCGCCTTCTTAGGGTTCTACAACCCCCCAAGGCGCTTCACAACACAATCAACTCAATTCACCCATTCACACGCACATTCACACGCTGGTGGGGATGAGCTACGATGTAGCCACAGCTGCCCTGGGGCGCACTGACAGAGGCGAGGCTGCCGAGCACTGGCGCCACCAGTCCCTCCGACCACCACCAGCAGACCAAGAAAAATCTGGGATAAACAGAAGCGATGAGTCAACCCACAGACCAGCACCAAAGACCTACAACATCATCTTGCTGCAGATGGAGTCACTGTGCATCGTTCAACTATTCAGCACACTTTATGCTGTATGTGAGAGTGATGCAGAGGAAGGCTTTTCTCCACCCACAGCACAAACAGAGGCACTTGAGGTCTGCTAAAGCACATCTGGACAAGCCAGCTTCATTTTGGAATAAGGTGCTGTGGACTGATGACACTAAAATTGAGTTATTTGGGCATAACAAGGGTCGTTATGCATGGAGGAAAAAAGAACACAGCATTCCAAGAAAAACACCTACTACCTACAGTAGTGTGGCCAGTGCAGGGACTGGGAATCTTGTTAAAGTTGAGGGATGCATGGATTCCACTCAATATCAGCAGATTTTGGAGACCAATGTCCAGGAATCAGTGACAAAGCTGAAGCTGCACCGGGGCTGGATCTTTCAACAAGACAACGACCCTAAACACTGCTCAACATCTACTTATAAGGCATTCATGCAGAGGAACAAGTCCAAGCTGTCCATGCTCGGAAGCCATCAAACCTGAATGAACTAGAGATGTTTTGTAAAGAATAATGGTCCAAAACACCTTCAACCAGAATCCAGACTCTCACTGGAAGCTATAGGAAGCGTTTAGAGGCTGTTATTTCTGCAAAAGGATGATCTACTAAATGTTTAGTTAATTTCGTTTTTGTGGTGCAACATTACCTTTGTTGACTGCTGCACCTGTTAAATTATTACCTATCATTTTAATTGCATCATTAATTAGTAAAACCTTTATGTATTGCTAAAATAAGAAAAAAAAAATAATATTGCATTGACAAGGCAGGCAAAGGGCATATTTAAGTTACAGCTTCATGTAGATCTACACATGTTAATAACAGGGAGAGAAGCTGCAAAGTGCAGGATCTCTAACCAAAACATCAACAACATCTGTAAAAAGTCAATTCAGTTTTTATAAAATTAATTTCTAAAGAATTTTCTGAAGAGATCTAAAAAAATTTTTGGGGAGAATTTATCACTGGTTCTATTTAATCAGCCAATAGGAAAAAGATGCAGCAGCAGAAAAAGCTTAGGGAAAAGTTGTGATTTGCCCCTGATGACTACGAACATCCACAAGATATCAGCAGACCAAACATAAACTATAAAAAACTATCCTCATGTGGGAGCACAGCCATGAATGACTAAAGCTTCCTTTTTGGGAACCAGTTTGGTGCTGATTAGATTTCCTGTACAAATTTTGACTCAGTGCAAGTGTGGGCCCTCTTGAGCCTGTCTGCAGTTGTCACTTAAGCCTGGGGTTGGACAATAACTCAATAATGATATATACAATACCTATCGATAGACGTGTGGTGCCATAGAAAAATGGGTCAATAAAAACTTCAAAAAAAAGTTTCCTTTCTTTTTTCCACCATAGTCCATCGGGTATAGCTTAATACAATAGAATAGACTTTATTAATCCCACAGTGGGGAAATTCACTCGTTACAGCAGCACATACACTTAGAGACAAGGAAGAAGAAAAATAATAAAAGTACAGTTAAATACACAAAGCCTGTAAGTTATTATTATAACCTTCAAACCACTAAAATACTGGACTCATTTCTTACTCCCAGCCAATCAAAAACACAGAACCAGGCACGCTCTGTCACTCTCAAACCAAGGAGAGGTGGAAGAAAATTGTCCCAGAAAAAGGGGGTTACAGTAGTAGCCTGGCAAGTTATCCTTTATATGTAGATATATAGTTTAGCCACAACCCATAGACAGAACTCAGTCGTGGGGTGGAATCTACGGTTGGGGCAGCAGTAGCTCAGGAGGACTGTGTGAGTGATCCCAGCTCCCGCCAGGGGTATTCTGCTGTTGTGTCAACGGGTCAGTCTGCCATACACTGTCGAAGAAAATGCAAATACATCCTTTTGCTAAATAAACTTAAGTACCTCGATCTGCTCTTGACTCAAAGAAATGCCCATGTCTAAATAGTCCACAGTTGATGGTAAAGCCGTTTCAAACGAGCAGCCTCCATCTTTGTTGATCCACTTCGTTGCATCATCCCGCCCACCAAACCGATAAAGCACTGTGAAAACTGCTCGGGCCAATGGTAGACCAGCTGAGGCTACAATGGAGCGTGGCTAGAACGACATGCAGAGCAAACTGTTACAGTCAGTCTCTATTTCTAGGCCCTTACAGTTCACCAGGATGACAGTGTTTAGATTTTTACAAGTCCGACAAAAAACAAACGTTTGTTGTTTGTAAAATTTGCAGAGAATCAATAAAAACCAAGTCTGGTAACACAACCTTCTTGTTTTATCATAAAGTAATGATATAAAACATTGTGTTTAAGGCATTGCTTAAAACATATTTTTTGACCTGGCTTTTAATGTTGGTTAACTCTTGTCATTTTATTTTATTTTATTGTTTTATTGATCTTTGATTCGTCTGTTTTATCATTGTTGTTTTTACATTGTTATGGCTTTCGTCTGTTCTCGTGTAGCACGTTCTTCTTGTTTGTGTCTGTACAGCACTTTGGGTTGCGAGAGCAACATTAAGTGTGCTTTATAAATAAACCTGACCTGATATAAAATGGCCAGGGCTGCACTTAAAAATATATTTTATAGTTTTAAATAATTACTGACATTGATCAATATGATCTTTTTTTTTCTATATATGATTTTTCTCTATATCGTCCAGCCCTGATGAAAGTAATACAAAAACATTCCCAGGTCCGACTTGGCCACCAGACGTTGTGTAAGCTGGTGTGTGTTCATTGAGACATGACTCTGACACATTCAGATAGAGCTCATGACTGAAAGGAGCTTAAGAAACTACTTACTGTAACAACCAAGTTCCACTCATCACTCCACAAAGCTCATTAGTACATGACAATCCACTTAAGCCTCTTTGTTCACACACACACACACGCACGCACGCACGCACACAAAGCGTTAGTATCTTTGTGGGGACACTCACAATAATGATTCATCCTTTTACCTCCACACTGAAAACATGATCATAACAACCTAATGCAACCCGTAGAACCTATAAGAACAATTTCAACAATCACAAACAGCCTCATTTCATAGGTCAAAAACTAACGTCAGCCCTCACAAAGACAGACAAAGCCCCCACTTTCACACCCACACAGAACCAACATAGTTGATTTGGCAAACAGCAGCGTTGAGTCTGCAGGTTGGTAATCAAACCAAGTAAATGCTACCGTCTAACATCCCAGTGAATTACAGCTGAGCTGCTTGGCTTTTTCAGAAACAATCTTCTCCTCTGTCATCTTCCTGATTCACCGTGCTGAAAACCTCTACCTGCACCTGACGTAATTATCTACCTTCTGCAACACAAACACCGCCACCTTCCACCGATTTCTCTTTTCATTTGGCTCCTTTACAGGTGCAATAAAATCAAAGCGCTGGCTGCGTGTTTGAGGGAGGGCATTTTATTGGTGTGTGAACAGAAACCATTGCACAACCTATAATACCTCCAGTGTCTTGAGTTTCCAACTGGAAATGACTGTAAAAAGAGTAAAGCACTGCTTCAGAGATCAAAGGTTTATTATCTATTGTAACAACACAAACTGTGATATCGGGGTTCTGTAGGCTGGAGGATGGTGCAGCTGGTAGCACTGTTGCTTTGCAGCTAGGAGATTGCTGGTTCAAATCCTTGCTGCAGATTTTCTGAACAACGTTTACATGTCCTTCCACAGACCAAAAACATGACTGTCAGGTTAAATTGAGACTCTAAACTGTCCCTAGGTGTGAGTGAGTGTGTGACTGATTGTGTGATGGACTGGAGACCTGTCCAAGGTGTCCCCTGCCTCTCCCCTCATACTGAGATTAGGCAGTTAAAGACCTAAATCACCTAAATCAACTTTTTTTTGCTGCTAGCCTGTGTCTAATAGTGCTGTAACAAGTGTAATCATTATTTTGGCAGTTTAGTGCATCCTACTTAAAATTAAATATTTTAGCCCAAAACCGTAATTCTATCTCCATCTTCAGGTTGAAACTCTGCTCCACACTGATTTAGAATCATCCACAGCTGATGGCTAGAGCTGCAGGGTGACGTCTGTACCGTCCTACGTGGCTGTGCTGCACTGGACTCTAGCTGAGTCTCGGCCCCACCTCCACCTGGCTCAGCCACACACCTGCCAATATGAGACGTTAGGGCTCAGAGCTGCTCGCCTCCTTAAAAAAACTTCCTCCTCCCCCTTTCTTCTGGTGATAGCGGTGGACAGGAAATCCTCAAGCCTGCTGCAGATTCTGTGTCTGCTCTTATCCTGAGCGGTGAGTCTGCTGTGTGAGTGTGATCATGTGCACTCGCAAGTGTGCGCACGCTTGGTAACGACTCGTTTTTCAACTGAGAAACTCAGAGAACGTGCAGGAGGGTTGAGAGGGGTGCTGTCAATCACTGCCTTAATGCCGCTCTCTCTGCCCTCTAGGCGACGCCTCCTTTAGGTGCATTATCCTAACAGAAATTGTGGGTGAATTAAGTCTCCACCCATGGTGTGACTCACCCTTTAAGATAATCAGTGAAAGAGTCAAACACAAAATTGGTTGACTTTCATTTTCCAATAATGAGCTAAAATTTGATTTTATAGACACTAAAAGTCAATCCCATCACATACGGCAGTGATACATGATGCACCAGATCGACGTCAAAAACTTTGGCAAAAACCACTGAAGTCAAACCAATTCAAGATGGCTATGACAGCTAACAGACCTTAGCAAACACAAACATAGATAAAGATCAGTTAATTTTACAGATACTATGTGATAGAAGCTAAGATTTGACCTAAAACTTTCATTAAAGGCAGTAGGCAATCGACTTTCTTTCAAGAAACTCTAAGCCTTTATTGTTTTATTTTGCCATGAGCAAGCTGACATTTTAATATCTCTGCTATCAAATTCAGTTTACTTCTAATTTTCTTCACAGAAATTCCATAATTTCACTCATCCTCTGACTTTCACGACCATTATTTACTATCATTTAAACATTTAAGTACTGGTTTAAAGGCCCTAAAAGCCAGGATACGTCACACATCATCCTGCCTAAATGCTGTAAGTATGAAGAATTGGCTTGACAGATGAAGACATAATAACAATAATTTTTTAGTAAGACTAATAAATACATAGAATCATAAAACATACGCGAGCTTCTGGTCAAAGACAGTAATGACGCAACAAATCAAACATTTTACTGTGTGCCATCATCCCGCTGTTCTATCTTTCTTATTTTTTGGCATAGAGTGGAACTTTTAACGACACGATGCCAGCAGATTGTCACATCTGCGTAATGCTCCAGCAAAAAAAGGTAAAAAGAATCCATTTGAGAGCTGACACAAAGGATTTGGCAGCACTGCAGCCCTCGCCATGAGGCTGATTCATATTCTGCACACAGTGGGATCAGTTTCAGTGTACACACCACAGCACCCTGCTTAACAAACACACACATGCGCCTGAGCATTTAAACCCACTAAGCTTTTATCTGACATGATTGTTGCCTTTTTTCATCAGTCCTAATGCATTTGTGTAGCTTTAACCGTGATCGTGAAGGTCAGAAAGACCGCTGCAGTGAATGCATCCTGAAAAAATGATTATTCTATATTAGATGTATGTGAATGATGCTTCTAAGTAATGTAGGCTTTGAAAGCTGCTTGACTATGACCTGAAAAAGCATGAATTCTGTTTCATGAAGAGCTGCTGAATGAACGCGTGAACTATTGTGTAGAATAAAGGATGAGAATGGGGAAGGAAGTTCAAAAGTTCATCAACTGGCTTGTTGCAAGATAAGTTATAGGAGATACAAAAAAAAGACTCCCAAAACGTGTAAATGTCCAAGTTTTAAAGGGGACATATTATGACCTTTTTTTTAAAAGCTGTAATAGTTCTATGGTTGATCCAAAACATGTTTATGATTTTTTTTTACATGAATCCCTCTCACATAGAGCAATTTCAGCAGAATTATTCTAAATATTTTCAGTACCTTCCAGAATGAGGTGTTTCAGAGCTCTGTCACTTTAAGAAAACAAGCTAAAGCTGGCCACGCCCTCTCATCCCCCACTCAGGCTGCTATAAGCTGAGAAGCTCCAATAATTGGGAGGGGCTCGGAATAGAGCCACTGCTCCTCCAGCAGCAGCTCTCTCTTGCATAAGAGGTGGTTTTATGCTAATTTCCCCATTTGTGATGTCACAAACGGGACGTTTTTGAAATGGCTTGTTTTAGGCACAATTCCTACAACCAGAAAACAGAAAACGGACGGACGGGATTTTTTCACCACAAAAGAACGTAAAAAGTGAGCGTTGCATAAAATTTGGAGCATATTCTTTTAGGAATATTTAGCCAATTTTAAAATGTGTTTTTATGCAAAAGTTATGAATAATTACTATATAAATGAATTAATTGAACAGCTGTAGACTGCTTCCTGAACAGCATCTGTTTGGAGAAAAAAAATAATATATCTGACAGGAGAAAATGCAGCCAAGACCAATGTATACTGGTGTCTCGTGGTTTCTTCTAAGTTTTAAAAAGTAATAAAAGTCTTAAATTTGATACTCTAATCAGCGTATTCTGTGCTTCGCCTGTCATCATTTGGCAGAATCAGGTGCCTCACAGCTGAAGAACAAATGGTTTAGTATGGCAAAGATAGAACTGGAGCTCACTGATTCATTTCCAGCTTTATTAACTAAACTTGGTAAAGCTTGAAATGAGTCAGTGTGCTGAAGTTGTATCTTTGATATTGGAAATTAATGTTCTAATCTTTAGTAACATGTCATCAGTGGCTGTTGGATACTTGCGGAGTTTAATAGTAAAAGGTCTTTATTATCCAGGGTATAATGTGTATAGACAAATAAAGTACCATCATCAACATCCAATCTTACATTTATTAAATGGGTGTTAAATAAGTCTTAATCATGGTTAGCAAATAACCTGAGATAATTGACCTTACTTACTAAAAATGGTAAAAAATATGCTTGTTTTAAAGAAAGCTAATAAAATGCGTTAATTTAAGGAAATGTTTTATTGTAATTTATGTGGTTCTTAATTTTGAATCACATTGATTTTCAAATGTCGTACTGGTCCATGTGAATGTTACTTTATAAACCTTTAGACCTCCATTAATTTTGAATTATCCAGTTATTTACATGGAGCCCCGTATCTTTCTACAAGCAGGAAAATCATTAGCTGAAGTAAAATGTAGCATTTCCAGTGCATCCAGGGGTCACCTCCAGCACAAATGTCCATATATTTCTGCTGACAGAGCCATGGCATGCAAGCTTAATGGCTATTTTAAAGTTTACGGAATACTTTTTGCAAAAGCAGTAATAAATTTGGGAAATTGGAACAGTTATAAAACGGTAGAAATTCACTTTATTTCTCATCTACAATGAGTGAGACACTAGCTTTTACACAGAAACACACAGAAGTCACTTCTGAATAAAATGTTAATGTTTAATGATTGCGAGGATTACTCCAAACTTTTAATAAAACAAACATAAAACGAACTTCTCAGAACAAAGTTTCTGAGCTCTCGAATATCAAGCACCAAAAGCTGCACCAAATCATCAAGCAATTACCCTAATCATAAGAGCCTAGCATGTGAAGGAGGCCAACAATGTGCAGGTATTAGCATGATTACAAGTATCATTTCAGCTTTCATCCTGGCTGCTGTATTCAGCCGAGTCTTTTTGACTTCAAAGTGGTTTTTAGGGAAATGCTCTTCATCAAACAGCCTCTATGAGACGCTCCTTTCTGCTCACAATTAATAACCACCCATTGAATCACACCCATGTGTGTTAGCTTAACAAACATGCTTTCCAAAGGTCGATAATCACACTGCTCCCTCTTAACAAGCCTGAACCTTGCTCTGAGGGCCATTAAGCACAAAAGTCTGACAACAAATATTGTGATACAGACGGAGCTCTCGGTAGAAAGAAGCAGCCTGCTCATCGTCAACTCAGCATATCTTTTCTAAGACTGAAGAAAAGCTAATTCCCTGATGAGAGCGCCTCGCTGCTGTGTGTGTGCTGACACACGAGAAGAGAATCCACACGATGTTTGATCATATCTTTGGCGCCGATACAGTATATTGCAAACGGAGAGGAGAGGAAACCAGGTCACGCTCAAAGCCCTTCAGAGATTTCTTTTTTCCGCACACACTCGTCTCACTCCACTAAAACTCTCACTTCCTTATTCCCTTTTTGTGTTGTGCTGCATTATTACTGAGCCTTTTCTTCCGCACGGCGCCTCGGTCAAAAAAAAAAAGAAAAGGAAAACAATCATCGGTAGTCACGCTAACATTTATAGTATGTCCTTTTTACCCCCTTTTTTGTTTGGCCTCTCAACCCTGACTTTTTCTTTTTTCTTTTATCTTCCTTTCCCCTTGCAGCTCTTCCTCCTCCTCCTCTTCTGTCTTTGGATTCCCTTTCTCCTCTCCTCATTAGTCCTCCCTTTCCTCTCTTCTCATCACTGGTTAGGAGACACTGAACATTAATGTGAGCTCACTCTAAAACATTTCACTTTTGCAGCCTGTAAATAATTAATACACTGACCTTTTGCCATAAAGATCACATTAAACGAGCATAAACATGCCAGGAAATCATCATTTCCTTTAATATTTTCGCAGCACAGACCCTTCCTCTTAATATAGCTTCTCATTACTTGTTGGTGAATAACTGATGAGATCCTGAAATAGTTGGTGGTGCAGAAAAAAGGCAAAAGGAGGAGGCAGCGTTGCTCTCTGCTTCCAGTGCACTGCTGATGAACAGTTTGTCTGTACTTAATGAATCACGCGGCACTCATTTAATTTTGATTGGGTGCTCGGCTGCGCGGGTTCCTGCTCGCGGACCTCGGAGTGACTCGGAGAAAATGGAGTCATGCCCCTCTAATAAGAAATGTACTATGTGAAGAGAGACGGCCGCATTTGTCCTCTGCAGCCATTAATGTCAAATCTTGCAGAGAAAACCCTGCATTTATTAATAGTGAGCAAGAACGTAAGTGTGTGTGCCTGCATGCGTTAGCAGCTCTTAACTAACAGTCCATGGTTGCACGTTAACGTTCCCTGGTGTACCACCATTAAATCACAGCTTGAGCCCAAACAAGAGAGGTCAACAGTGATGTGACTGACTGGTAAGCAGCAGCAGGCGACCGCAGGTTTAATCTGGGACACCGAGCTGCGAACACACCGCTGAACACCGAACCAGGTGACACATTTCCCACTTTAGCAGAACGTGGAGAGTCACATGAAGCTTCCACTTTAAAGATGCATGCCATTTGACACTTAACCTTATTTGATGTCGCTCAGAGGGAACAGGTGGAAGCTAAACGGCCAAGTAGCAACCCATGCTCATTTACCTGCACACGGTAAAATGGTAAAAAATGGTAAAATGAAGTGGAAACCAAAGTCAAAGTTATGATGTATATATGCAGCAGGTCATCTGAGGTAAAGACTTGGATGCTTTTAAGCTCAGATTGAATGTAGTTTAATCTAATGCTGTTGAACATCTGTTGTCTGAGGTAGTTTCAATCTGGATGTGTAATTATCTGCTCTTACTAGGCTGATTATTAAATGATATAATTAAAGTATGCTGACAAAAATAAGTCATTGGTAACAGAATCTTTTTTCTTGTATTCAATCACAACATTAAAATGATCTTTCCTAATATTGTATAAAGTCATGTATTTTTACAAATACAAACATCCACCTGAAAAAAATGTGGATTCTGTAGCTGTGCTCTTGTGTCTTTAAACAAATTAGAGACAGAAGCTCAGTCAGAAGGATCTTTGGCTGCTTGGATGTCAGCGGTCGGCCACCCCAGTCCTGGAGGGCCACTATCCAGCACACTTTGATGTTGTTTCTCTGCTCCAACACACCTGAATTTAACAGGCTTCTGTAGAGCTTGATGAGCTGCTGAAGAGGTGATTCAACCACTGAATCAGGAGTGTTTGAGCAGGGAAACAACTAAAACATGCCGGACAGTGGCCCTCAAGGACCAGAGTTGCCTACCCGTGGTTTATGTTTTCAGACCTACGCCATTCTCACGCTGTTCCTGAGCAGCTTTTGTGATGTTTAGGTTGAAATAACATGATGCTTTGGGTGACAGAGGCTCAGAGTGTTTGAGCTGTAACAGATGGGTTGCCGGTTCTAACCCCAGCTCCATCTATGTCAACTGTGTTCTTGGAAAAAACACACCACTCGCCTTGTTTACTGGTGCAGGTTGGCTGGTGCATCCCAGGGCAGCTATGGCTACATTGTAGCTCATCACCACCAGGGTGTGAAAGACTGATTGTAGAGTGAAGTGTTTACCTACCTATGTACAGTAAGGACAGGTGGTGTGTGTCAACAATAACATCCACATGATTGTCAGGATCCATGTTTTTGCAAATGAAAATGATTAAACTTAGAATAAATGTAATTGACATTAAAAAGACAAAAGTAAGTTATGAACTTTGCCTAAAATCCAGATTAGATGTCAGCAGCCTGGCAAAAAGGGAATTATGAGATTTATTTTCTCCAGCTCCAAAGCTGATTCAGTTTATCAAAATAACAAAATGATGGTCTCTGTGAACTGTATCACAATAATAAACAGACAAATGAACAAATAGCTGCATGGTGGCAGTTTGTTAGCACTGCTTCCTTGCACTGAGTAGGTTGCTGGTTTGACACCCGACTGGGACCTTTCAGCATGGAGTTACAAGAGTGGATTTTTTGCATTTACTCGGTTTCCCTAGCCTAAAAATCTAGACTGACCGTAGCAGAAGCACAATGATTTTGCTCTGCATGTCGATCTAGCCATGCTACATCAGAACCTCTGCAGCCCTAGCTAGTCGGGTGTATTGCTAATCACAGAACTCTATTGGTTGGTGGGCAGAATGTTGCGACAGAGTGAAACAACAAAGATGCCGATGGCTCGTTTGAAATGGCTTTGGCATCAACTTTGGACTATTTAGACTTGGGCTTTTCTTTCAGTCAAGAGCAGATTTAAGTCCTTTATTTAGAAAAAAGAGGTATTTGTGTCTTCTTCAACAGTGTATGGCGGACTACCCGGCCCGTTGATTAACGATGTGGAGGCAGTTTGAATGACAACTGTAGGTTCCGCCCCTCAACTGCACTGTCCCTATATGGGTCGTGGCCAGACTATATATTCACATATATAGGCTGGCTTGCCAGGCTTCTGTTTCCCTTCTACAGAGCAAAATATGCATGTTAGGTTAACTGGTAACATTAAACCAAGATGTGATTCTGTGTATGGAGAAAGCATCCCTGAGGTGGAGTTGTGACCTGACCAATGGAGATGTGAACCAGCTTCCCTTTGACTTTGCCCAGAATCAGTCTGGTTACTAATGTGATGACAGAAGCATTAGGGTACATACCTCCACCTGCTGACAGATCTGGATGAGCTTGGCCATTTGGTTCTCCAGTTCACTGTTTCTCTTCACCAAGTTAGTTAGGTTGTTCTCCAGAGTTTGCTGTTTGGAGGGAGGAGGAGGAGGAGGAGGAACAAGGAACAGAGGGAGGAGGAGGAAAACGAGGAAGAAGAAGACAAGGTTAGTCATGTGCACTAAAAAGGCAGCTATGGTGTCTCCTATTTAAGAGTCTTTCATTAAATATACTGAACAAAGTTTATGATCAATTCTGCAGTCAGCATCATAGCTGAAGTCCATGTGAGTGTTTCTTTCATGAGTTTTACACAATAAACCACCAGCACACCACCTGCTCTCCTGCTGAGACTTAGAAGACATTAAACAGAAATCACACTCATGAGCTGCACTGCTTTGAACATTTTATCACTTGGTTTTATGAATCGTTTGGGTGGTCAGCTATAAAATATAAATGATATCCTAGACGTGTTTAAATAAATGATCATTTTTAAAGATACAGCATCAAAGCATCAATTTCACAGCTTTGCTCCCCATTTTACCAGTTTAATGTTTTCCATTTGATCCAAAACACAAGAGGTTATTAAAATGTACACAATAAACACAGACAAATATATTGTTTAGCAAACAGTCACCAAACCACTTTAGTACAAGTTCAGATGTTGTTGATCATTTATTTAAATTCAGATGCAATCGTTCTTTTAAAGGATTTAATAGTTTCTAGGTTACAGCACTAACAACTAATAATTTAGGTCCATTTAGATGATTTAATGTAATATGATTAACACGTCATTTATGAATTTAATAATAATAATAATAATAATAATAATAATAAAAAAAAGTCTATTTAATAGTTTTAATTTAAGCACAATCTGATTTGAGTCAAAGATTTTCTTTTCTCTTCATATCTTATTTTTCAACATTTATCCAGATCATCTCAGATTTTCCTTTACATGTGAAGAACGTTCAGCATCTAAACAAAGTCCCCACTACTTTAAAGTAATAAAACTGCTTCCGAGCTAACGTTTACCTGTGACATTACAGTTAAACAGCCGAACCTTATTATCCTTTTCGCTAAAGCTTAACAACAACACTGTGATCTCTGAAAAATGAGACCAATCAACCTCGGCTAATGATCAAACACTCACATTCCTCCCCCTCCTTGACTGTGATTGTTCATCAGATGCAAAAGAAAAAAAAGACCCACACGCATAAATAAACTCACTCAAACGGTACAAAAGATACAAAAATGGAAATAAGCAAATGAGAAGCCAGAAAAAGGACTTTCATTCAAAAGGAAGCAAATCAATGATGGTGGCATCAAAACAACATTTGCAGCTGCAGAGAGAA
Organism: Aphyosemion australe; assembly: GCA_006937985.1. Classification (NCBI taxonomy): domain Eukaryota; kingdom Metazoa; phylum Chordata; class Actinopteri; order Cyprinodontiformes; family Nothobranchiidae; genus Aphyosemion; species Aphyosemion australe. Next base: position 590,494 of record SSNS01000087.1, read on the forward strand.
CAGCAGAACAAAGCAGCAGACAAGCGGCAGGTGTTTGAAGTAGCTCTACTCATGCAAGTGAAAGGGAGGTGGGCTGGATGAGCACCTGGCCACAGGGTCGACTGCCTGACTGATCCTGTCTCTCTGTTCCTCCCCCCTCTTGCAGGCATCCTCTGTGCTTTCCAAAACCTCCTCAGCCTGTCGCTCAGTCTGATTTACTCCGTCTACCTGCTGTCTGGTTGACTTTGCACCCACTTAATTCCTTATCCGCTTGCTTATCTTTCCTTCTGCATCCTTTCCTTATCCATCCCTGTCTCGACCTGGGTGCCTTCCTGTCACTCTTGTATCTCAGAAGTGGGAATAGGGATTGAGGGGGAGTGGGGGGGAGGGGGTGTGGTCTTTGGGTTTTGGTAAAAGGCAGCCAGGGAACTCACCGCAGCGCTTGTCTTTGAAGCCTCCATTACCGCATCTGACACTCTGCCCGGGCTCACCTGATAAGCCTACAACACACACATACACCTACATAAGTGCACACATAGACACACACACGGACAACCCTGATTGCACAACGCTGGCCGGTTAATGCAGACCAACAACTGGGAGAAGGGAATTCCAGGGATGTCTCAGAGGAAGCTACAAAAAAACTGGAAGAAGAACACAATGCTGGATGCAGGAGAGAGAGGGAGCTTGTTAGGGTGTCTTCTGAAAGGTTGCATCACGGGAGCAAGCGCTTGATTTTGTGTGCAAGTGAGAGAGCTTGAAGTGGAGCATCAGTGAGTGGGGACAGATGGGTCATTAATTAGCAAGCTAGAGACCAAGATGATTAATACATCAGAACCCAGCTGTCCCCTTGAGACGGCAGCAAGATAACCCCCCTGTCCTCCATACATGTGTCTGTGGTTCATATGTGTGACTCCAGAGGTGTTTTCCATAGATATTTTACACAAATAAGAGCATGAATGTCATCACAGGTGTGCACATTTCTCACATTATTAACAAACTTGATGAATTGAGAAAAATAGAGAAGAAAACAAAGCTTTATGTGGTCAAGTAGGAGAATTAACTCTGAGCATCAAAGGGTTAAAAAGATAGAAAAACTATTTAAATTAATAGATTTTTTAAATCAAATCTGTGGTAAAGGTATATTTAATCTATGAACTTTGAGCTATTAAGCAAAATAAACTAAGGCTTCAGTGGCGCCACTAAGGGATGGTCAGGGGTGGCCAGGGCCACCCCTAGAAGGTTGCTGGCCACACCAGAGGAGACCAATGTTCTTTAATGAATCATATAAATGTTCACACAAAATATAAATAAAATATTATTTAATGAGACATAAATGTAAAACCCAATAAAAATATACAATTAATGAGTAAATAAATAATATGTCTCTCCTGCTCACTATTTTCAAAACAAAAGTTTTAATCTTTATCGTTTTTGTGGACGTTTTTTGTGAAAACAGCAACAGGTGAATTAAAGTGTTCTAAGATTCTACAACAAATTTTAAAATAACATTCCAAATAACAGTTTAAAATGTCTTTCTGAAAATTTTGTTTTTCAAATTTGAGGAAAGTGTGTTGGATGCATGTTGTCTTTTAATGAAAGTGAATAAAAAAGCATGCGATGCATCGCCACAGGCTAAACTCTCCTAGAGTTACCACAAGGACCAATCTGGTGGGCCACATTTTCTCTAGCCCCATCTGGCCACCCCTATGAAAACATTCTGGGAGCGCCACAGCACATTAATGAGATTTTTTTTTTCATTTACGTTGATTTAAAACTTTGTAGATGACCCATCAATCCTTGTGGTAATTTATTTAATTTAAACATATTTTCATTAGAACCATGGTCGTTACAAGCAGATAATTAAGCATTATCAGATGTGTGTTTTCTGTTTATTGTAATTAAACGATCATAAAAATGACGTTTTAGCTAATATCCTTTTACTCGTAGATTTTCTTTCAAATTAAATCTGTCACCTTAAAGTTCAGACAAAGATGGACTGACTCTGTAGCAGCCATGATCACAACATTTCGTGTCAAAATCATACAAGAAGGTCCTGGGAACAGACTGCTGAGTCACAGGTTGCTAGGGTGATTCCCATGTTTTTTGGGGAAAAAGCGAGCTAGAGGAGCACACAGCACTAGCTTAAATGTACAAATGTAAACACTCAGTTGCTTTGAGAAAACAGCAAATTATAAAAAAAAAAATTAAACCATCAACAATGGTCAAACGTGTGGATTTTTATCATTCTACTGAAGACTACGTAGGGGATATTGGAGATACGTCCTTTACGTCAAGATCTGAAGAGAAAATTTAGAGCTAAAATCTTCAAAAATCATAAAATGCAAATTGTGACTGGTAAATGGTAAATGGCCTGTATTTGTATAGCGCCTTCTTAGTGTTCTACAACCCCCCAAGGCGCTTCACAACACAATCAGTCATCCACCCATTCACACTCACATTCACACACTGGTGGGGATGAGCTACAACGTAGCTACAGCTGCCCTGGGGTGCACTGACAGAGGCGAGGCTGCCGAGCACTGGTGCCACCAGTCCCTCCGACCACCACCAGCAGGCAAGGCGGGTTAAGTGTCTTGCCCAAGGACACACAGCAGCATTCTCTGGCCGGAGCCGGGATCGAACCTGCAACCTTCCGATTACTGGACAACCCGCTCTACCTCCTGAGCTACTGCTGCCCAAATACTGCTGACCATAATGTAGACAGCAGCAATACGTTAGCCATCAGCCCAGTGTTTCAAACACAATTTCTCCCAACAAAAGCCATTCTAGAACTGCTAAAAGAAGATATTTATAACTTTTTCCACAAAAACAAACTTAAAAATGCCTGGAATATCTTGTAAAGTCCAACTTTCTGTGACCTGTTCCTACATAATCAACTCCTGTGGCTTCCTTCTTGTGGGCAAAGACAGGTTATAGAGTAAAGGTGTGGAAGCGGGAGCAACCCTCAACAAGAAACTCATTATAAAACACATCAGGCATCCCAGACGGCCAACACCACCCAGAAATGGGGAGGTGGAGCAGAAAAGAAATTAAATGAAGAAAAAAAAAAAAGGAAATACTGATAGAATGAGTAAGGGAGAAGGTTGCAACCAAGTGTTAGATGGATGGCTTTAGGCATGGGGTAATATCACTCATTCACAGATTCAGCTTTGGACATGGCATCTCATGACAGTGAGTAGAGAGAAAGCTGCAGAGATGGAGGGGGCTGATGAGATGGAAATAGGCCTGAGTCCCACGCTGCGAGGGGCAGCTTGGCTGAGTAGATCCAGCCTGGCCGGCCCTCCAACTCAGTTTTCATTCAGTCTCTGCTGCACTCATCTGTTCCATCATTATTCATCTTTCTGCCACTCACTGGCTTTCTCTTCATTTTAAAGTAAGTCTGCTCCAGCCTCCCATTTCAGATCTTATTGGGTCTCTCACAGCACACTTACAACCGCAGCTGCTGACAGCCCATCGCCTTGGTTCAGATCAACCCCCTTCACACCAGGGTCTATATGTGTGTTCGCTTATTCTCCACAGATCCATTTCTTTCATAATAAATCCCTATTTATAAGGCAAAAAAAGCAATAATTATAGGCTCTTTTTACAGGAACGCTGCATGATGCGTGGATTGCTGAACACATTTCTAGTCAATTAGTGTCACAGTTTAATCCGTCATCTCCACGGTTCATGGAGATTGTAACTTTAGTTTAATCACATTACAGTTAAACTATAAGATTAACAAGATTACATCAGGGAGAATCGATGAAATCTCATCAGATATTTCTTCTCACTTTCTTCTGCAATATTCAGAATCTTGACAGTAACTCTGACAAATGAACACTTCTGGAATAATAATGTGCTAATCTGATTATGAGGAGCATTAGAGGAAATTTTATCTCAAACTAAAAGTTAGAGACAGGCAGAAGATTTATAAATTCACACCTTCTACAAATAAATAGATCTTATAAAGCGTTGCTCTTGGGAACACCGTCTTCATGCATTCACTCTGAACCTTTTTGTGTAACAAGATGACGCTGTCCAGCAGTTGAGTCAGAATCGTGACAATAAAAATGCACCTGACACCACAACGAGAGCAGGGCAGAACGCCCCAGGGCCAAGCTTCCATTATCAAAGTCTTTTCCTTCAAATATATCGATATTGTTCTCAGCGTGCAACAGAAACGCAACACAAAGACGAAAGTCTATAAAAGCAGGAGAAAGAGCGCTGTAACTTGAAAAGGGATTGAACAAGCTCGCTGTGTAGCTGTTGTTAACAAGATTCTGGATCTGTCACTAAACCTGTGGCTCTTGGGAAACAGGCGTTTTTGTCCGAGGATTAATTTCCCCCTTTTTTTTTTTGGAGAAAGCTAACTCCTTGGGACTAATGAACAGGAGCAGAGAATTTCAAACGAAGATTTGTGTTTGTTTAACAACTTGGAGGCATAGGACTCAATTTACGAGACCAACAACGGTGTAAAGACCTAGTTAGGATGTGGTCTAGACCGACAGACTCAATATAGACATGATCTGCACGTCCATGCGACATTAAAACATGCTAAAATAGTTTTCGCTCGCATCTAATTTTTACCAAAAGAAGCACAAACGTGAGGCTTTGCTTAGACTGCTGTAGCCTGATCTGGGGCATTTTAGGCCTCCAACAACCCAGAACGAAAAGCTTGAAGCAACAATATTGTGTTTGTACTTAATTTGTGTTGATGACACAACTAGCTAATCAGCCAATCATACAGCAGCAACTCAAAAAAGTTGGAAAATCATGCAAAAGTTAATGTATTTCAGTAATTCAACTGAAAAGGTGAAACTAATACAAGATATAGACTCATTCTATGCAAATTCAGACATTTGAAGCCCTTATTTGTTATAATTGTGGTGATTCTGGCTTACAGCTGATGAAATCCCACATTCAGAATCTCAGACAATTAGAATATTGTGAAAAGGTTCAATAATTTAGACTCAAAGTGTCACACTCTAATCAGCTAATGAATCCTAAATACCTGCCAAGGGTTCCTGAGCCTTTAGATCAGGGGTAGGGAACTCCGGTCCTGGAGAGCACGTTTCAGAGGTTTCCCTGCTTCAACACAGTTGATTCACCTGTTCAGCAGCTCAGCAGAAGCCTGTTAATCACCTGCTGATTAAAATCAGGTGTGTTGAAGCAGGGAAACCTCTAAAACGTGCTGGATAGCAGCTCTCCAGGACCAAGGTTCCCTACTCCAGCTTTAGATGGTCTCTCAGTCTGAGGTGAATTACAGAAATAAACAGACTTTTGCACCAAATTCTCATTTTTCGAGATTCACCCATAGAGGAAACAACCCAAAGAGAGCTTTTTTTATTAACATCTGCTTAGAAAAAGCCTTATATGGTATGAGGCAAGCGTTGTATAAGAGAGTCAACGTCCTAGAGACCATTGGTACATGAATCCCAGTTGCTTCTTTCCCTTAAGACTTATTATAGGAGAACACCATCTTAAATGGAGACAAATCCAATAATAATTCATGTTTTAGCCTCTTGAGAGGATTAGGATCAAGGAATTTCTCTCTGGTTTTAAAAAGAATAATGAATCGTCATGATTACTGAGCAGCATCGAGGCCCACGCTGGCATTTGAATTTATGTATCAGACTCTTTGATATGCATGAGACTGTGTGAATATTTAGCTTCTGGCTTATTTGTTTGGGTCAGGAACAGGATGACCCAGAAGAACCAGTGAAACACACAGAGAAAGACAAGATGACAGAAAATAAAATAGATGCTACGTGAATAAAAGCCATACCGCTGACCATTTACTGAGCTGCTGCCGTTCGGTCGGAGCGCTTCCTGTTGGATAACGAGACAGCGAATGTGAGATATTGAAATATAAGAGAATGGGAATGTAATGCATTGGATTAGGGGTGTCTGGGCTAAGATAAATTGGAGTTGGAAGAAAAAAGCGATATGGCTGAATGCACTTAAAAGGATCTCTCTGTTTCATTATAATCGACCTACACGGGACTCCAGGAGGAACGGTGCAATTCAGTTTCACAGATTAAGAGCAGGGGAAAAAAATAACACACCTGAGTGGCTGGTTTGGTGTGCAAAATGATCAATATCTTTGCTAAAGAAATAAGGCAGCTGGTGTATTAAATACGCTGAAGGTGCTTGATTCTTGAAAAAATGGTCATTAATGAAATTCTAATTAAATTTAGCTTAAATCATCACTACTGGCTATAGTGTGACTAGTGCATGGTGTATGATAAATAAGCTTATGCTCTGGAACTAGGAGTATAAACTTCCCATAAACTTGTTTGCTTCCCATGCAAATACATAATTAGGTGTCATTCAGCTGACTGCATGCAAAAAAGCAACAAACAGACACACAATGCTAAATGACAAACAAAGCTAACAACAAGCAGAAGTTGAGAGCACTTGTAAACTTTCTCTTTGCCTTCACGGCTCTGTAATCTCTGAGTGACACACCTGCTGGATAAATCATGGAAAGCAGAGTGCATAAGGAGCTCAGGAAAGGCTTTAAACCCATTGGAATCTATTAGGAAAAAGATTGCTTTCTGACAGAAATGCATGAAAGCGACCGCCTTGCTATTGAAGGATAATACCCCCTTCACATGCTCTCGGGAGTGGGAGGTTTATTTGTTGCTAAAAGTTTTTGTACATTTTAGCAAAATATGAGAATGAGACAGTTTGAATTTGTTATTGTGAGACCTATGGAGATTACCCACATATATCTTTGTCTTCAAAGTGGTGCAGCAGCGAGCACGGCAGTTAAGCCAGAAGGTTCTGCTACCTCCAACATGTTGTGTGTGCATTGACTATGATGGGTTAGTGGTTATTTGGGGATGAGAAAGAGCATGTAAGGCTGGGATAGGCTCATGCTTCCATGTTATTCCCTACAGGATGAAATCAGTATGACTAAAGGACACGTGGATGGATGGAATTAAAATCCCACCTGGACTCTTTGTTTTAAATTCACCTTTAATATTTGTTTCTCATGTATGGAAGCAAAGAATGACAGTACTCAGTGTTATTCATTTTAAACATTTAGAGCCTGATCCATGAAATACCAGTCAGAAATTTAATTTTGAAAGAACTTCGACTTGACCTTTATTTACACTGCTCACAAAAATTAAAGGAACACTTTTTTTATTGGGCCTGGCATGAAATCAATTAAACCTGTCTGATAATGTTCTGGTTGATTAAGCAGCTGAGGGCATTGTTAATCACTTTCAGCTGTATTGGTGTTAGTGGACTTAACGACAGGTGCACTAAAGTGGCAACAATTACAAAACCCTCAAAACAGGACTGGTTTAACATGTGGAGGTCATTTCAAGTTTCTCCCTCTTGATCTTTTTTGGGTGGTTTTCCACTCGTGCTAGTTTTGGCTTGAGTAATTATCTCTACTGGCAGCATGAGGCGATTCCTTAACCCTACAGAAGTTGCACAGGTTGTCCAACGTCTCCAGGATGGCACATCCACACGTGTTGCAGCAAGAAGGTTTAATGTGTCTCCCAGCACAATCTCCAGAACATGGAGGAGATTTCAGGAGACTGGCGGTTATTCTCGGAGAGCTGGACAGGGCCGTAGAAGGTCCACAACCCATCAGCAGGACCGATACCTGCTCCTTTGTGCAAGGCGGAACAGGCTGAGCACTGCTCGTGCCCTACAGAATGACCTCCAGAGGGCCACTGGTGTGAATGTCTCTACCCAAACAATCAGGAACAGACTTCATGAAGATGGCCTGAGGGCCTGACGTCCTGTAGTGGGCCCTGTGCTCACTGCCCAGCACCGTAGAGCTCGACTGGCATTTGCTCAAGAACACCAGAATTGGCAAGTCCGCCACTGGCGCCCTGTACTTTTTACAGACGAGAGCAGGTTCACCCTGAGCACCTGTGATAGACGAGAAAGAGTCTGGAGAAGACAAGGAGAACGTTATGCTGCCTGCAACGTCGTTCAACATGACAGGTTTGGTGGTGGGTCAGTGATGGTCTGGGGAGGCATATCCATGGAGGGACGCACAGACCTCTACTGCCTAGGAAATGGTGCTCTGACTGCCATAAGGTATCNGAAATCCTTGAACCCTTTGTCAGACCCTACGCTGATGCAGTAGGTCCTGGTTTTCTCCTAATGCACGACAATGCCCGGCCTCATGTGGCAAGAGTATGCAGGCAGTACCTGGAGGATGAAGGAATTGATACAATTGAATGGCCTTCACGATCCCCTGACTTAAACCCAATAGAACATCTGTGGGACATTATGTTTCGGTCCATTAGGCGGCGCCAGGTTGCTCCTCAGACTGTACAAGAGCTCAGGGATGCCCTCACACAGATCTGGGAGGAAATGCCACAAGACACCATCTGTTGTCTCATTAGGAGCATGCCCCAACGTTGTCAAGCATGCACACAAGCTCGTGGGGCCACACAAGATACTGAAAAGCATTTTGAGTTGCAGAAATTAAGTTTTTGAAATAATGGACTAGCCTGCCACATCTTCATTTCACTCTGATTTTAGGGTGTCTACACAATTGAGCCCTCTGTAGGCTGAAAACTTTTCTTTCCATTGAAAGACTTGGCATCCTTTTGTTCCTAAGACATTGCCCTGTCGTTATTTGTATAGATATCCAACTTCATACTGAGAGCTGATGTATCTAATGTGTTTCTTTAAAGTGTTCCTTTAATTTTTGTGAGCAGTGTATATATCACTTCACAGACATAAACATGCCACCAAAGTGCTGTACATACATGCATAAAACAATAAAATAATCTAATATAAGTCAATAAAACAATGCAAGCAAATAAAAAAATCAATAAGGGATGAGGATACAATAGAGACCCACCGAGTTAGAAGCCAGATGATAAAAAATGTGACAATTATACGCTAATGTTAACAAAACAGTCATAATTATTTATTATAATACAAATACTGAAAATATGGAATTAAACTGTTGCTTGCATCCTGCAGTACTTAGATTATCCACTAGGGGGATATTTTTTAAAGGAAAGGACTAATCCTGTCAAAAAGGTAAATTTCCTCGAATCTTAGAATATTAGGTGAAACAAATGTAATACATCTAACATTACAGGGTTGAAGTGGTTTATCAAGATCATAAAAAAAAAAATTATCTCTAGAATAAACACACATTCTCTTGCTACACCCAAGTATGGGTTTCCGATTGTGCCAAAAATATGTTGTTGTTGCTGTTGTTATTTATGTTATTGATAATGTTGTTGTTGTTATTGATGTTGTTGATAATGTTGTTGTTGATGTCTTACTCTGTACAGTAGTGCAGCTGTGTTTCCGCATGATGTTGTGTGAGTCTGTTGTTACACCCTGTCGACACATGATGTTTTCTTGCTCTGTCATTTTAACCTGTTGTCCAGACGTGTTGTTACCTGAATGTTACCTACTGTAGCCACAGCTGGCCTGGGGTGTACTGACGGAGATGAGGCTGTCGAGCACAGGCGCCACTGGTCCTTCCGACCACCACCAGCAGGCAAGGTGGGTTAAGTGTCTTGCCCAAGGACACAACAGCATAGTTTCTGCCAGGAGTCGGAATTGTTCATACAACCCTCCTACTGGACAACCCACTCCACCTCCTGAGCTACTGCTGCCACGTTTGTCTCGTCATCGCATTATGTCGTCCAACATATTTAACATATTTTTGGCACAATTGGAACCCCATACCCAATTTAGCGCCACAGATATTACACATAACAGTAATGCTTGGGTCAGTGTTTCATCCTGTTGATGTGACATTTCCAGCCTGAACCATTAAGTGTCTCAGCCTCTGATGAAGCACCTATTTTGATGACTTATTTTGAATTTATTTCTTATAATCACACGGAAACCAGCTTTTATTAGTCAAAATTGTAACTTATCTGAAGGAAACAAGATCTTGAGAAAATATAATAAAATTAAACTTCTCTGCTTCTGTTCTACTATAATCAGCTATTACACTGGATATAACATCTGTTGTTCTGATTACATTTTATGATTTCCTTCAAATGGCTTAAATCTTCATCTTCATTGTCATCAAGAGGAAACACCTGATAAAGGTGAAGAAACTATAAAGGTCATTGCTAATTATAGGATGCATTTGAAAGTCAATTTAAGCAGAAATGTGACTGAAAAGTGTTCCTACTCTCATTTGAACTGTATGTCGTCTCTTTATTATTTGTGAGCTCCATCATTTCAAAGCCATCTAATGCCGTGTTTTATTACAAATGAACAGGGATGTGTAAATCTTTAAAACTGATTTATCAGCCGAGCTGGATGCTTTTAATCTTTGTTATCTCCATCCAGACTTGTCCACAGCAGCTGATAACATTGGATTAGTGGGACTAAATCTGGGATACACGTAAAATATTGATGTTCTCCAGACTGGAGCTGCACTGAGAAAATGTGAGTCATGACTAAAGACCTTATTATGCTCGGCTTGGATGGTTCGTGGAGATAAGACCTGTAGGAAAGATCATATATAAACAGGAGGGGTCTGAGTAAACTATCAACATCTCAGGATTTGTTCTTAGTTTATATTCAACACTGATAATCTTGAAAAGAGCACAGCTCTGTGCTGGTAGTTATAAATAAATCTGTTTTCTGATTATCTGTAGCAGACATCAGTGTCTGCATCCGTGTGTCATGTACACTTGACCCAGAGATAACCATCTAAAGGATGCTGATGCTGAAGGAAAAGAATACATTGCATTAAAGTATTGTCTGTAATAAATCACTGATGTTCCAGACAAAAACAAGTTACAACATAAAGAAGGATGCAAAAAGAGATAATCAGTGTTTGCGAAAACTTTTCAGCCACGCCTGCCAAACTGGCAGACGTGAGAGCGTCTCACGCAGGACATTTTTGATCCACGTAGGACAATGTCCTCGCGGGCTTCAGATTTGTATCTATTTAACAGTGGGTATTGTAGTGACCTCTGACCTTTACATTATACATATTTTTATTGTGAGAATAATCTGTTGACATAATTTGAAAAAAGAACCATCAATGTGATTTTCTGCCAAATTCAGAAAATGAGGATTAACAGAATTTATCAGGAAATTAATAGAGATCATATAATTATTATAAAATATTATGAAACACCAGAAACAACATATTATATATGAAAGTATTTCTAAATATTGTAATGATCCATAAGGGCCTTTTGTGACTGATGCTGTAGCCTGATGTTACTGTTCCTTTAAGAGACGCTGTGGCTGGTTGAGGTGAAACTGGAAGTTGGAGATGCGGGTTTATCTCAGCTGTTTGTTAAACTACTCTAATAAACTGCTGTTAAGGACAAAATGTCATTCTGTCTGACGTTTTAGTTCATCACAAATATCACAATATAAAGAAATGATCTTTTTCTTGGGGGGGGGCACTATGCCGTGGTCCCCGAAATGCCTAGAAACGGCCCTGGGTGTGGGACTGAGTTTTGAAGGTGATCTGAATTGTATCAAATAAATAAAAATTACATGCTTATAAATCATTATTATTATAAAATTACAAACGTGTAGTGGACATATCTACCTACATTTTCTTTTTCAAACACTGTTTTGTTTTTTATGCGACTATTTTCCTGTCCTGTTTGTCTCTTAGCTGCATCTCCTCTCAATCCTCCAGAAAAACTGCTATCTGGCTTCTTACTTTTCAACTCACAAGTAACTTTTGAAATGAGCAGATCAAAAAGATCCGTCGACCGCAAAAATAGCGGAATGTGCGCTGCGCGGCCGCGCCAGTGAGGTGACGTCACCGAAGCACTGGAGATGATCTCTGCAGCAGCGGAGCGCGTCAGACACAAATGAAAGACAGAAAGTATGAGCAAACGTGAACGATCGCGTGTTAATTATGTTTTTTTTTTGGTCGCGCCACTTTGAGAATGTTACTGTGGCCGTGCGCAGGACGCAGCTGCCTGGCGGAGCGCATCAGTAATCAGCGCTCTGCCGCTCTCCATCCTCTCTGCCCCAAAAAAGACCCGGTACGCTGAGAGTCCAAATAAATAATGTAATATAGGTAGAAACTGGGTCTTTTGAGGGGGAAGCCAACAAACAGTCTGCAGTTTTCAGGAAGTTTATTTTATTTTGGCACGTTCAGAGAAGATGCACGGCGTCGGTCATAATGTCCGACGATTTCAAGTTTTTCGTCGGACATTATTAAATCACGTCGGTAATGTCCGACTGTCCGACGTGTTTTCGCAAACACTGGATAATAACAATCTCTCTGAGCTGGAGTGTGCTGCTCATCTCGTTTTGCTCTTTCATTTTTATAATTTTTTCAAGTACCAGTTATGTCTAAAATAGCCCAAAACTGGCATTAAAGGAACACTTGGCAGCTTTGGCTTGTTTTTAGCACCCCCTAGTGTTCATTAGCAAAAGCAAAAGTGAAACTTATCTCCTCGCTGTGCGTTCGTCTTTTTAACACCTTAATCTAACTGCTGAAATGTCTCCTCAGCCTTCATTAGTGTCTACAGGAGCGGTTCATCACTAAATCAAACAAATCAGCTGTCTTCATGATCTAAAACATGCTGGAAGCAGACTGCAGTGCCAGGCATGTCAGCTGAATTTTTTTCTAAGTCCAGCAGGGAGCGGCCCGCCCCTGTGTTGTTGTAAATATGGTATTCTGGCCACAGAGGGCGGTGGGGGTCTGAGTGACATTTCAATAACTCTGTAAACCCTAGAATTTAGACATTAACATGATTTAATATTACTTAATGAATTCTGACAATACATTTACTAATATTAAACTGTGTATTGTGGAGTTCATATTTGCTTTTTTTTGCCCCCCCCAAAAAAGAAAAGTTTTTAAACAATATTGTCAGTGTATGTGCAAACTGATTTTATGTTTACACGTCAGTGTGAACATTAACCCGAAACAAAGACAGATACCGAAGCACCAGACATGACAAAAGGCAGAAGAAAAACAACCTAACAGCACCAAACTTCCATTCATACACATGCAGCATCATGTGATATATTCATATGACATGGTTATGTGTTGTTCCTTATTGTCAAGAATCCACTGAGCAATGTGTTGGCTCTGACTCACTCCATTGTTAAGTGTTTCTCTCACACTTGTTGAACAAACACAATAACGTCTGGAACTGAGTCAGAGAAATTAGGAAAATGTTTGTGACAAAAATTTTAATGACTAGGAATTGCAAACAACCTGAACTGGTTTCAAAAATCCCTAAGAGAGGGTCACAGACATATTAGAGAGTGTTTACAGTGTGACAGCCCAACAGCTGGCTGCTGCTGTGAGAAATAGTCTCAATCTGATTGTTGGGTGGGGACTGAATGTTTTACATTTCTTTAACTGAAAATTCTGAACAGACTATAAATCAGAATCAGCTTTATTGAGACTCACGTTAGCAGCAATTTGCTTCAGTGGAACGGTGCAGACATACAGAAGCATCAAATAAAAGAGATTATGCATAATCAACGTAGAACATAAGAGAGAAACAACATAAGAGACTGGGAAAGAAACACAGGGTGACTAGTTCAGGTCTGTATGGTTAGAATGGTTATCTGTTGTTCAGCAGACCTACAGCAGCGGGAAAGAATCTAATACCAACTCCTGTTTCCTTTTTTTGGTTTAATAAACACAATCAAAGTGAGCCTCTGATTAAGCACTTTAATCCCATTTGAGCTCGAGGACTGAGCAAAAATTGCCACCAAGGAGATACTCAGAGCCGTCAGCAGAGCCTGGTTAGCTGATCCAAAAGAATGCTGTGCTAAAACCCAGGTGTTGTTCTCACTAAATCTCCTCCTAAGCCTCTAAGCACCAAAGCATCCAGCTAGAGTGAGGAGCAGAGGGGTGTGGAGACGTCTGAGAAGCTATATTTAAATGGAGATGACAAATGTGGACTTGGGACTTGTCAAGTTTAGAAGCTGTTGTTGCCTGATATCCAACTTGTTACGCTCCAGTTTCAGTCGGACATGAGCTGCATTGGTTAGGGTCATTTTAGGTGATTCCTAGACATGAAGGTCAATGGAAAGTAGATTTGGGCAGAGCTCATTTTCTGTTAAAGCCTTCCTAAAATCATACTGCAGCTTACGGTATTACCATCCATAGAAGGGCTCGTGATGTCCATGTCATTTAGAACCTTTAAAGGGTTTCTGAAACATTATTTAGATTCAAGATGCAACAAATAATGATTCACCAAAAAGTTATTTTTAAATGGTTCATTACACAATAATGAAATAAGCACGTCACTGCTTTATTTTCTGCTAACCAGACATTAGCCTCGCCTGCCAGACTCGACCTCTGTCTATTCTACACAGAGTCAGGATACTCAGGGGCGGAGAGCACCATGAGGGGCGGGACTAGCCAACTCAAAAAAAACCAATCAGAAAAAAGGCGGAAATGACGACTGTATCGCTGTAGTTTATTAGCTGTAGTCAAAGATGGCGTCTGGCGTACACATGAATGATAGTTGTCTTTGTAGTAAAAACTTAAGAATCCAAAGAGTTGAAACCAAGTCTGTATTAATATTCAAACAAAAACTACGAGACAGGACAGTTTTCGACAGATGTGCGGGGTTAGGGTTTGAGGAGCGCGGCTAACAATCTCCCTCTCACTGTTCACGCTGAGCTGCTCTGCACTGCAGTTAACCCCAGCTTCTTTTACTTGTTGCTCCATTAGCGCAGGTAAAGGTGACACCACGACCACAACAGGGTTTGAATACACCTCCAACAAGCGGAGCCAGCTGGTATATTCAACTTTTTCCAATTTCAGTTGCACGGCGCAAACATCTTTCTTTAGAAGAAAGGCTTTTAGCGCTAATTCTTGTGGGTTTAAACACATGTCCAAGTCATTTAGAACAGAGGAAAGAGCTGCAGCGAACTCCGCTTCAGACGCCATCTTTGTTGTTTATGAGAAACTGAGCGTCGCGGTGTGTGACGTACGCTGCTCAGTGCTGATTGGCTCAGTTAGAATTCTCAGGGGGTGGGGTTATTTTAATGGGAGCGTTACCTGACCCTTTGCTTCCCACATGGAAGCATTGGCATGGCTGGCCAGGCTATCTTTCAGGTCCCTACAGAGAACGTTGGTTACTACTGTAACCCCAGATTCTATGAGTATAGGCATGGCTCCTTAACCCACTAACGACAGCCTTTAAAGGCAGCGTGTATATGAAAAATGTAAGCAGACCTGATCCAAAGCTGAGCCTGTAGCAAACACACAGAGAAAAGCAGTGCTTTAATGGTTAAATTTCACCTCTCAGTGTACTGGGACTTCTTTCTAGCATATGGTGCAAATCAGTAGTTTTTCCAGCCACATATCAGTCAAAAATCACCAAAATTACTGAAAAACATCTGTCCGTCTTGAAGCAAAAACAGCTGTCTGCAGCGCCTCTCCATCCAGTAGTGGCTTTTCCCACTTGTATGATACAGCAGCACCTATTCTCTCACTTCAAGCACTGGAGGGAAGCAGGAGTATTTTTGTCAGCTGTGGCTCTGCCTGTTCTTTTACTGTGTACTGCTATCACAAGTGTATTATGCTCCCCAGTTTTACTTTTTTGGTGTCTAACCGCTGTCTTTTGATCAGATTCTGATGCTTACGAGGCCAATAAAAGCATCAGCATGTGTCGATAGATTTGGATGACCTACACTGAAAGAATTTGATCATTACAATCACTTTTAGATCATTTTTATCAGACTTTTACAATCATATTGCTTTCCAGTTGAGACAGAAATCCTTTACCCTTCCTTTAACACCTTCACTAACCAGTAATGACATAGCAGCAGGTATGGCAGGAGAATATAAAGGAAGGTCAGTCTTCATACACACACACACACACACACACACACACACACACACACACACACACACACACACACACACACACACACACACACACACACACATATCTGCTTATTTACACATGATGGGTAATAAATTCACAGTAAAGATTTTAAGAAAGCAACATAATTGCTATTCTCTTATTACTTGTTAAATGCCCTACCATAACAGAAAGCTGAGATACCCCACTATCCACACAGCTGAATATATTTGAGTCAAATCTCTACATCTCATGGTTTTGAAGCCTGTGCTTTCCATGCATTCTGTGATTGGTATTCACACGAGAGTGGAGCAAAGTAAGAGCTGTTCAGCATGTTTCCTAGCTCTTTGTTCAGTGGCTATGCCTCAGGGGTGCTGGAAACAACAAAAACAAAAGAAACGAACAACAACCCCTTCAAAATATTCCAGTTACCGCCGACAGCCAAACAACAATGTTCGTCCTGCTCACCGGAGTCCCTCGTGACAATTTTCTTTTTTATTTTAAATCTGATAAGCTGTTGTTTTGTGTCTGTGGAGTGAAAAGACTCAAAGATCCGGAGGAACCATTACTTTAATTATAATGGCTTTAAAATACATTTTACCCCAGTTTAGTGGTTAAATATGGAGTTTAATGGCCGGGTATGTTTTGTGAATTTAAAACCTAAATATAGAACGGCTGTAATGAAACATTTTCAAATATCCTGTCACCCTTGGTTCACATCTAGCTCTGTCCTTCCTGTTTTATCACCTTCATGTTCTGCCTGCTGTCTCTTTCTAGATTTGATCTCTGAGGGAAACATTGTTATCAAAAGCTTCTGGGAAACACTGAGAAAGAACAACTGCACTTTTACTCCCCTGAGATCCTGAGATTGAAAGCTTTGTACACTTTGCCTGTGAAAACGTGGTGAGTAACTGACATGACAGCTGAGAGGTTTTCATCGTGGCTCCGCGGCTTTGAGAGTCCTTGGCGGTGTTTTACCACGTCGCTCCGGGCAAAGTGACGCACCAGATAGTCTCACTTAC
Source organism: Aphyosemion australe (assembly GCA_006937985.1). Lineage (NCBI taxonomy): Eukaryota > Metazoa > Chordata > Actinopteri > Cyprinodontiformes > Nothobranchiidae > Aphyosemion > Aphyosemion australe. Next base: position 607,277 of record SSNS01000087.1, read on the forward strand.
GACACATGGACCAGAGCACATTTATGCTTCTGGAAAATTAATGTGCACTTCACAAACACTGGGCTATGCAGGGCTTTCTGCTTGAGCTGGTAGGCAACTGAAATCCATTTTCCCCATCTGAGACTGGCAGTGGCGAACGAATCAGGCTGGAGGCAACAGTGATTTCTCCGAGATTGGTCTCAGTGCCGTTATCACCATCATGAAATGCATAAGAAGGCTTTGACTGCCACATGCTTTGGTTCTATTCAGTCCCGTCTCCAAAAAGGAACTTTGATTGTTAATCCTTTAAGACCTGTTTGAATGAGTCTGAACTGCTATGCGTTCTGGAAGCGTAGCGCATACGTACATTTACCCCAAAACACTACACTTCTGGGATGCACCCAATATGTGCCATGTAGAAACACACTCATAGACTATAATGGCGGCTTTTTAGCTGCATATTGTGCTTCACAGATATTTGGTGGAAAGCCGAGGTAAGCAGGGGCAAAGTGGGTTTTTGCTGCCTTAAAGGAACACTTGGCAATTTTGGTTTGCTTTCAGCACCCCCTAGTGTCCGTTAGTGAAACCAAAAGTGAAACTTATCTCCTCGCTGTGCGTTCGTCTTTTTAACACCTTAGTCTAACTGCTGAAATGTCTCCTCAGCCTTCATTAGTGTCTACAGGAGCGGTTCATCACTAAATCAAACAAATCCGCTGTGTTCCTGATCTAAAACATGCAGGAAACATGCTGGAAGCAGACTGCAGCACCAGGCATGTCAGCTCCTTTTTCTATGTCCAGCAGGGAGCGGCCCGCCACTCTGAAGTTGCAAGTGCAGTATTCTGGCCACAGAGGTTGGTGGGGGTCTGAGTGGCATCTCATTAACCCTGTAAAGGGTCATTTTAGCACATACTGGCTCAAGAAAATGATTAAAAATATGAAAAAGTTGCATAGTATGGCTTTAAAACTTCTCTAATCTAAAACAAAATCATAGCAATTCATGAAATGTTATGTAATAAACATTTGTGCTTCCATGAAGTTTAAATTACAGGATTATTTAGGAGGGAATATTATTCATTTCTAAACTGAAGCGACCCAGGCTGCACTGAACATGCTACGTGTCGCTAGCTAATTTTTACTGCAAATAACTATTGGATTCTATTTAAACCATTATGTGATGTGAAACTTAAGGCTGTGCAAAGGTCTCTAAAATAACCTTCACAGCAACAACTATAAATATGCTTTTTTGTTTTCAGACAGCAGCGATCCACTTTGATATTGACCCTTCCGTGACTAGCTGTTAGCCTGTCAATCTAGCCAGAATTCATCTCCAGGCTGAGGTTGTTCAAAGAGCTGCCTAGAAATGATGACACTAGTTGTTCTTAATAACTTCTCCACAGAAGCCTTTTACAACAAATCTGAACCTGTATCACCTTAAACTTCTCATTTGTCCTGAAGCTAAACAGCGAAGAGGAATAATTCCCAAAATGAACAAGACCAAAAACATACATTTAAAAGGAAATGCCCGAGGCCACTTTCTACCAAATGTATGTGTAATTTCTTTGTAGGTAATATTTTGCATAATTTCCTTCTAACTGAATTGCTTCACCTCTTTTTTTACGTAACCAAAGATTATTTTCTTCAATCTACACTTGAGATGCCTCATTGCTATTCTGGAAAACAAGCACGTCAAGTGATTGCTTAAAATCTAGGACATAAACAATTACTGGCCTTAAGTGGGACGAGTCTGCAACGAAAAACAAACTCCAGCAGTGGCGTGTGGTGCGCTGAAAGCTTAACCTGAGGGTTTGTCGGAGGTTTGAAGAGTATAAGCGTGGACTTGTCTATTAAATCTTGACTGATGATGAGCTTCAGCACCATGAATGTTGACACTTCAGAATCCCTTATCATTTAATTTCCTGCCTTCACTATTTATTTTTGCCATTCTCTGCCACCTCTGCTCTTTCATCACACCTCTACAATTTCCTCTCTGTTGTTTCCTCCTCTGTCTCATACCCTCCCTGACCCTGACATTCATCTTCTTCCTCTTTATTCCTTTTAATCCACTGTAACAGCTAAATAATGGTGACAATAAAAGCTCTAACGTTTACAGCTAGCCCTGGCTCCTTAGTTTGAGTTTGGTCACTTTTATTATGACAGTTACCCAAAGATACATGACAGGAGAGTTAGCTACGACTGAGCACATCAAAGCAGCCCGATTTAAAGAGACATCTTTTATCTGACCTTTAATTATTAAAGGTCTACATATTAATTTGTTGTCTCCTTGGACTCTGTCAGTTGTAAGCCTAATGGTGTTGCGCTTGTCATGTTTCTAAAGCTTTATCCTCACAACAGCAACAATAATCTGCTGTGATTGACATTTTCCATGCTGAAAGATTTACATTTGTTCCCCTCTAGTTAAACCCCTGAAGAATCTGTGCTCACTGGCTACAGAAAGAGAGGATTGGTTTTGTCGGAGCGTGATGAAGCTATGACCTGCTCTGTTAGTTTAATTCTCTCTGCTGAGAGGGTTTTAGAAGCAGCAAGCATCTCATTTGCTGAAAGCAACCAAAACTCGGTCGTGCAGGTAAAGATGAACAAAGAATCCCAGGTCAGGGGGGCGGGTGGAAATCCATCTTGCTGAAGGGCATGTGATTTGTGAGAAAGATGGAGACGCAGAAGGCTTGAGATACGGTTTTTGTGATTTGTAAAAACATTTTCTTGAGTCTAAAATTTAGTTCTTGCACATAGATTAAAAATAAAATCACATACAGGGGCTTCACGCAGGTAGCACTGTTTTGCAGCAATAAAGTCCCGGGTTTGTATTTTCTCTTTGTGCATGCGTGGGTTTCTCCTCCCACAGTCCAAAAGTATGACTGTTAAATTAGCTGATCTCTTTAAATTGTCCTTTGGTATGAGTGTGCATGCATGATTGTGTGTCCTGTGTGTGTCTGTGTTGTCCCACGATGGACCTTCAACCTGTCTAGGGTGTACCCCACCTGTTTGCCCAATGACTGCTGGACATGGGCGCCACAAATATACTCCTCTATGTCTTTGCTCTTCATACTGAAAATGAACAAAAACCTTTTTCTTTCCCTCTGAAGACACACGTGTTATTGTTTCATTAGTTCTGAATACAAGGGAATAAATACTCACCAAATACTTGGATTGCTATAGTTGTATTGAATATAGTAATGATTGAAAACCATCTCCCAATCAGTTTAAGGCCAAATTCCAATTATCCACAGAAGTTAGGTTTGATAGGTTCCAAGCTGTAAAAATAAACTGGAAAACTCTCAAAGTTGGAATTCCAATGAAGAAAGTCAGAGGTACCTGACCAGCCCAGGCCCTCAAGATCCAATATGGCTGCCTCGAGCTTGAAAAGTTTCACTTACTGCAATTTACAATGATCTGTTTGTATGTTAGCGAGCCCCAGAAAAATAAATCAGATCCCAACTTTGTTTTGCAAGATCATGAGATTATTCATGTCAAAAATTATTTTTTTTGAATATCCATGAAGTGTCCTGGAATCCTGCGTTGCTGTGACTTGTGTGAAGCTTTTTAAAGTTCTTTTATAGAATCTAAACAGCCTGACCTCTGAACTTTGTCTCCAAAATGACCTGATTCACCTCTCGAGTTCTTTTGACTTTCAAAATGTTGCGTTCTTTTACCTCAAATTAAATGTGAACATCACATTGGAGAAGTTGCGTATGAGTTATGTTTTTTCTTACAGCTGCAACTATTACTGTCATGACTCTCTCTTCCTCTGCTCCTTTTAGAGGTCACCACATCCATTCATCTTCTTCCATATCACCAGATCCCAGCATCTTCCTCTGACCCACCATCCTTAAACCTTCTCTGTGGCTTTTTCTAGTTTCTTCCCTGCCAGCTTCATATTAAGCATCACTTTTTTGATATATCCACTCTCCCTCTGCATGTCATTCCCATACTTACTGATGCATAAAATAATAATCTCCACATCTACTACAACTCTAACTGCAAGTTATTTATTAAAAATACCACTGAAAACTAAGTTACAGCTTGTTTTCTTGTCTGCTTGAGTTACAAATGGAGGTTTATTTCAGAGGAGCTGCTTTGACCAGAACTCATAAACTTTACATGCCTTAGCATAAAAAACTCCATCTTTATTTCTTGCCTACAGGTAGGTCTCAGCTAGCTCCACATGTCTGAGTGATGATGTGTCAGAGGGATTCTTCTTGTTGTCTTCCTGCTCTGACAGCTTCTCCTCCAATCCACTGTCTCTGCTTGCTCATTTTCCAAGACAGGTTCAAGGACCTCCTGAATACAACATTTTTTTTCTGACATAACCCCGGCCACCAAAATATCAGCAAAGATATTTTCATCTTTCTACAACCACCCAGACTACTTCTTTACTGACTGGCTGAGAATTGGGAAATTCTGATTTCTCTTAAACTTTTAGAGTATTCAGTAAGTACTCAAGTACTCAGTATTCAACACTTCAAATTCTGGGTGCTTAGGCTTTGTAAAATTCCATAAAAATTCTGATTTTCTTAATTTAACTCAGATTGTAGAGGTTAAATCAGACTAAATGATTACTTGCTGAATCTGTTCTGGAACAGTCTCAGTACTAAACACATTTTACTGCAGAAAAATAAAAACTTGTTATTTGTTCTAAACAGTTTGTGCAGCATGGGACCAAATCAGGCTATACATGTTTTTTTAAATGTCAAAATCTGTGAAGTTTAATTAGCAAAATATGTAGAAATGTTAAATAAAACTGCAAAAGCAAAGACTAAAATATGGCATGTGCCCTTGCTGCTTTTACAGCAATTAGAACAAAGAAACAGCCAAATGTTGCCAATCAAAAACGCTCAATAGCATCAACAAATGTAATGTTTTTGTTGAGTCACAGGAATCAGGTGCGAGTTAACAGAATGCCAAAAAGAAAAAGGCATTAGGGATAGTTTTTGAGAAGCAAGTGTTTCAGTCCATCAATCTGAGGAGAACTAAAAGGCAATTTTCAAGCTATCTGCACTTCATCTCTAACCTGAGACGGATCATTCACAAGTAGGAACGGTTTAGGATGGCTGATGAGCTTCTCAGGAGCGAAAAACCCAAAATTTCACCGTGACATCAAATAAATAATAAACCCCAGTGTTGCTCTGATTTGGTGCCTCATTTATTGCCCAGACCTTGATAAAAACATGGCGGTGAGATCTTAGACAAACAAACAGACTAATATTCATAAACCTCATTTAATTAAAAGAACTAAAATGTAAAATGAAAATGCCAAAATTTGTCCAGAGCAATGTGAGAATCAGAAGCCATATGGGCGAGAAATCACAACATTAGGAAATTGCTGCGGTACTTGGTGCAAAAAGAAAGATAAAAAATAAGAGATAAGCAAAAATAGGAAGTAATAATATACTCATGATAAAATAATTAATATAAAAAGTGGCAATAATTAGAGAAGCATCTACTATATTATAATAAGATAATTAATATTAATATAAGAGAATTATATATATTAGCATGCTATGTTTTAATGTAGAGTTTTACTTGGTTTAGTTAGGAACTTTAGAAAATAAAAAGTCCAGTTACTAAATCATAAAACCAACTCATTGGTTCCGACAGCCATGTGTGATGATGACATTCTTCTCTCTGTGACTCCTCTGGAATGTAAAAATCCTTTTGACACCCTCAACTTAAACAGAAACCTTCAGAAACAAATATGAGAACAACAAATCGACTGTGTCTAGAATTTAAGAAACTCGGATTGCTCTTAAGTAATGAACACATGAACTGATTTAGTTCAGTTTTCTGTGCTTGGACCAAGCAGAAACCATCAGCTATAAGAAAGTCTTTCAATGAGATAATTTGCTGCATGTGAGTTAACCTAATCTTTATATTACACAAGTTATAAAAGGGTGCTGTGTCACTATTTGCACAGTATGACCTCAGACACTGTTCCTCTCAGGAGCTTCAAAGGACAGGGTGCTAGCTGCTGCTGTCACCACCAGTGGCCAGAAAGGATAGGTGATGCGTCCCGTTTTAGAAGCCATCAAAGAATCCCTCCGTGCTATTAGGCATGCATCAGCGCCCTCCTTTCTCATCGACTTCTGGAGCTAGACATCGGGGCCACAGCACCGTTAACTTGTGTCCCCAATCTCTCCGTCTCGTAAAACGAACAAGTGCAGCGATATCTCTAGTTTAAAAACTCAGTTTCGTCATCTTACTATACAGTAACTCGTCTTGGATTAAAAAGAGAGAACTATTACATGGTTTAACTGTACAGAGCTTACAAACGTGTTAGTGGAGATGTAAAATATAAAGTAAAAACTACTAAAAGTCATAGTTTGAACATTATTTAAACCAAAAAATCATGTTTTAAAAGGTACTAGTTAAAGGAAGATATTATATCCACTTTTGAGGACTCTGTTGTCCCAATCCATGATGTGATTACTTCTCTTGCAGTGATCTGATTCATGTGTGAATGATTGTAATGTGAAGCAGTTTCCTTAAATTAGAAAAGTGCTATATTATTATTAATATTAATATTATTATTATTATTATTAAGCACATTTCCCACCAGGCCTTTCCACCAGATGCATAAGCATCTGCGTAACGTCCGTGAAACATGGTACACAAAATTTAGGCACCGTTATAGTGGATGGGTATGTTTCCACCAGCTGCACAGCATCACGTTTTGGAAGCGTCCCAGAAGCGCAGGGCCTCCAGTTGCTGTTTACTATTTTTTACACACGACACATCCAGAATGCGCCAACCTCAGCAGTTCAGATCGAGCCAGACAGGAAGTCAAACATGAACGCAGTGTAAAACATAAGGAAACTTTCAAAATAAAAGTCACGTGCAGATTTCCAGCAGCTTAACTCGTAAAAAAAATACGTAATTTCCTGTCAGACCTCTGTAGCTGAAGTAAACAGGACAGAAAACAAACCGCAGACCTTTTTGGATACATGCTGCCATCTTTCTTCCTGCTTGTTATCGCACAAACTACCAAAATCCCAAGTAGGCTTGTAATTCTATGGTGACAAGCTATGTGAAATGCTTTCACTGCCGTTTCTCGTCTGAAACACTCGTGGTAGGAAAGGAGCTCGGGGTAAATTACGTTACTCGCCGCTTACGCGTCCAGTGGAAAGCTGAGAGAGGGCGCCCTCAATCCTGTAAGGCAAAAAGAAGATTCAGAGAAGATATGCTGTCATCCAGATGGTGATCAGGAAAGGCTTCTTTGTTTCATCAAAACAAAATCATCAGATTCAGTTTGCTTAATGGTATGTGTTTACATTTGGAGCAATTTCAACAAAAAAACTGACAATCTAGGACTGAAGCTCTTGACGTGAAGACTGACACGAAGAGTAACATTTATTGCCTAAATCACCAGATTAGTTCACATTATAACAGCATGGAAGCAAATGACTTTTTTAACATCACAATCAACACACACAGTTGAGAACAAAAATGAATGCAGATGAAGCCGAGATGATAAACAGTCACAGGTTACAGATGGAGATGAGAAGCCTTCCTGCAGGATAACATCATCGCACCAGAAAAACGGAGTGAAAATGACCGTGTCCACCCGTAAGTCATGTTTCCATCACTGCAGACTGCATCCTGACGACAGAAGCTGGCTTTTGTGTTAAAGAGGAATAAAACGTTCACTACATTACAGTTAAAATATGGAGCAAGTAAAAAACAAAGAGAGAAGATGTGCCAAATGTTGTCCAACATGTGTGGGCTGTGCTTCAAAACAACACTAATGTAAACATATTACTTCTAGAGAATTTTTCATGGAAGTTGCTTAAAACAATACAGATTTGCCACTATAATAAAAAAATTTTAATAATCAGAGCAAAAACCAATAGAACATTTTATTATTATACTAGATCATCCACACAGGATTCCTCATTTTCCTCCAAACCGATGGATTTCCTGTGGCCTGGCCTTCTCAGTGAACACACTTTTCTCTGTCGCTCTCATCAAATTTCCTAAAACTCTGCAGTGTGGCCTTGTGGTAGACAGCAAAGAAACACTCCTTCAAGGACTTCAAATCAAAGAAAAAAACCGTGTGATGATGTTAAATTCAGCGTGTTTGTAAAGCAGACAAGTGAGGTCGGTCTTTCATTAACATAAACAGCTGTGCACACCATGGCCTACATCCAGCTTTTCTCGCTGGCTGCTTTAAACAGCCAGAGACATTGAACTGTTCGGCTCTCTGATCAAAGAGATGTGATGTGCTTTACTTTTCAAACAGATGCAGCAGTGGAGCAGCTGAAAAGGAAACCAGAAGCCTTGCAGCCAAAACTCAACAGGACCAACATCCAAAAAGGAAAGCCACTGAATGTACGATCAGAAGAGACATAGTCAGGAGTCAAGAACAGTCTTTAGAAGATCAGAGAGAATGATGTAAAGGAGATTTAGTTTGTACAAATATGAGCTGGAACCCTAAATGACAGGTTAGCAATGTTCAAATCAAAGTAGAGAATAAGGAAACTAAACCAAATATCATGCAGCTCTAGTGCACAGTGGGGGTGACACATCATATATACTACAATACATGACACCATCAGTTATGGGGTACATATTGTAAAGTCATCTATATCTAATTAGTAGTTTAGCTTCTGTCACACACTTCTAATTACTCACAGCTCACTCCATCTCCCATCCCGTCATGCATCTGGAAACTTCTTCAGTGAGCTCACTGGAAAATATTTTAAAATTGCATATATGGAATATTAACTCTTGCTATTTTTAAATATTTTATTATTTGGTGCAAAAAATATTCCCAAAATATTTAACCCTTTAAAACTTGGAACAAAAACAAAATAATTTTAATGAAAATCTAGTTTGTATCTATTAATTGGCCAACACTAAAATAACAATTCAGTGCTATAAAGACTCTGAAAAATGATTCACTAGATACAAGTGCAAGATGATTTATTCAAAGTCATTGAAACTTTAGTCAACAAACAGCTAACTCAATATCTGGAATCCAGCAGTATTCTTACCCCCATGCGGTTCGGCTTCAGAACTGGCCATGGATGTGTTTCTGCAACACTTATGGCGCTTACACACTAGCACCGGGTCGGCTCCGGTCGGTCGGCCTCAGTCGGCGCCGCCAGGGTGTTTACACACGTCGTCCAGGACACCCTTTGGAATGCGGATGTGATAGGGGTCTCAGAAATGCACGCGAGAAATTGGCACAAATATATCAGTGATGTCATGAGCGCATCTCCGAGCATGTGGGCGGGTCAAAGGAGCGCGGAGACGTCGGTGTTTTCCTTATTAAACAAAGCTGTTCTGAGCAGCCTTGTGCTTTGGAGACTCTTTGTCCTCTGAAACTTCATCCTGCTTTGCTGTGTGTGGCAACCTGGTAGCACTGTGTGTGTGTGTGTGTGTGTGTGTGTGTGTGTGTGTGTGTGTGTGTGTGTGTGCGTGCGTGCGCTCCTCACAGTCATTGCAGCAGAGACTAAAAACAGCTTCAGTCAGAGGCTCGTTAACTCCTCCGCATTCTAAGTGATACTGAAGCGCGCATGCGGGAATCCCCGCTGGCGGATTCTATCCACTAATCGGAGGTTCCCCCTAAAGGTAGGCGTGAATTTGAGCCGACCAATGAGTTGACAGCGGGTGTGTTGGCCCGGTTTCGGTGCGAGTCAGATCGCCTTGGGAAGAGGGCTGAAAACGCGTCTGGTTTGGCGCTGGAAATTCTCGGGCTACCCGGATGTGAAACCAAATCTTCAAATACTACGATCAATAGTTTCTGATCAATGTGCTTAAAGATTGTTTTAAGTCTGTTTTGATTGCTTGTACATATTGAATATGAGAACAGTCTTTTATGTCTGTTTATATCTTATTTTTATCTTGTTTGGTTTTATCTTGTCTGTCTGTTGTTCTTTGGTGTAAGGCTACTTGTGTCTCTGTTGCTGCTGCCTCTTGGTCAGATCGTTGTAAATGAGAATGGGTTCTCAATCGACTCATCTGGTTAAATAAATAAATATTAGCTAAGTGAAGATGACATTTTACACTGGTTTACAACTAAGGCTGACACTTCTGTCACAATGAATATAAGCAGCAATAAGAACTTAATAAAAACAAAGAAAAGCACAAATTAGTAGTTATAGTCAAAAACATCCAGTACAATTCCAAAACACAACCTAGTTTTTACAATGAGATGACAGAGTTGGTTCAGTGCTGAAAACCATTATGAAACTGGGATCATTGTTCACTTGGTGCACCTCGGGGAATACTAATCAATGTGCTATTTAAAGTTTGGGAATGAATTAGATGTCTCTGTTGTTCTCATACGGGTGCAAACGTGCTGTTCGCCTCATACCGGAGTCATTAGTTTAAACTAAGCATCTTCCCAACGGCGACAAACTGTTCCTGCCTGGCAGCCTCACAACAGCACGCAGAATTCATCACGCAGACACAACACACAAGGAGGAAGTGTGCAGAAGCACCAAACCGAAAAATAACACAGACAGTGTCTGAAGGTCCCGTTTTGTGTATACGTGTTGACAAAAATACCACGCTTCAACGCATGGGCGTGTATGACAGAATTGGCTCCGAAGCTGGGCGCTGACATTCCAGATTCCGTACAAATATTCCTGTTATGATTTGTTGTCCTGTTCATTGTCTCTGATTTACAAACAAAAACAGCTTCAGGAGACTTGAGGCCCTTTTGACTACAGAGCGAGGTCTTGGTGAACATCAAACCTTTAGAAATGTATAAAATCAACTTGAAACAAAAAGATTTATTTTCCAGATCATATTTTTCCTAATAACATTCATAAACAAGTCACATCATCACTTTCTGCAATCGGAGTCCCTGAATTCCCCTCAATAAATATCATCTATGTCACAAACTGTTCCAGATTCATTCCAGGAACGCCTTACTCATCACATATCCAGAGGGATAATCACACGGCACCATATGGAAAGTCGGAATAGAAATGCTTCGGAGTCAAACAGAATAAGATCAGCGTGGCTCGGTGACTTTCCACGGCTGATTAAAGAGAAGAACCTCACATTTTGATCTGTTCTGCTGCCATCCCAGTACATGAAATCCAATTGTTTTATGATTTGACACACGTTGCAAAATAAAAATGAAATAAAGACACATAACTACTATATCCGCATAAAGTCTCATTTATTAAAACCGAGTCAACTTGCTGAACTTACTTGACTCCTGAGTATATCCGTATATTCTTGTAGCAAAACTCACATAAATCCAAAAGTTGCATTTAGCAGCTTCTTAGTTAAAATGATTTTCTTTGAGTGTCAAAAGTGTCAGAGGCTCAGCTAAGCTTTGCTATGCTGTCAGCTTCTTACAGCTTTACCCTAAAATATACACAAGCCTTCAAGAGATGCAATTCTAATTTTAAGCCTTGTAACTTAAAAAGGCAGATGAATAAGCAGCAGGGTATGACCCAAATATTTTAACCATTAAAAGCTGCAATAGCAAATTTGGAAAACAAATTAGTTTAAAACATTTTTTTCATTACTCTTAACAATGTTCTAACATAGTTTAGCTGTAAATATGTTGTAGAAATAAAAAAAAAACCAAAAAATTAATAAAGTGGTTTTCTCGCATTTGTTTAAAAACCTCCGCCAATAACGCGGCTCGGACCGAAAGCAACAATCGGACCATCTGGTTGTCGGTCTCGCCAAACTGCTGCACTTCCCTGGGTCCTCCATTCATTCCACACTCATGTATTTAGCAACAGAACAGTGTGAGAGGTTCTCCGCTCAATAATATCAGACAAGGAGAAACAGCCGGCTGCTACCACTTCAACTTTAGGACAAACTACCAGAGTCCCAAAAAGAAAAAGATGTTTGGACGTAGAAAACGGCGACTGGTGTTTAGTGTTCTCTCATTTCCTCTGGCATTGTGGGTTTCCGGTTCTGGCAGACGCGTCTTGCAAAAGATTCCTGAGGGGAGGTGTGAGTATTCCGTGTTTGCATTCAAAACCTAGCTTCTTCTGTAGATTCATCATAACAGCTTTGATAGAGTACACTGTAGTGTAAAGTGCTTTGGAGTCCTCTGACTCTGAAAGGCGCTATACAAGTGCGGGTCATCTATCATTTCATCTCATTTATTTACTTATAAAGCACCTTCCACGACCTCATCAGCAGACCAAGGTGCTGGACACAACCACAAAACATACAATAAAAACAAATACGTTGTGAATCATTAAAAGAAAGATAAAAAGATAAAAATAAATCAATCATAAAAACACTAAGAGAAAGTCGAATAAAGGAATCTAAAAACAGGTTAAAACGAGATTAAAAAAAGACAATAAAAAAACCAAAAGATCAACGCAGTGTTGTGATCCCTAATGCTGAAATGCCATCACATAAAAATGGGTCTTCAAGCGAGACTTAAAAACCAGAAGTGATGGCGCTTGCCTAACACTCAACACTCAACAATCTAGTGGGGGGCCACCAACAGCTCCTGCTCAGCCGAGCGAAGGGACCGAGATGGTACATGTTTGTGCAGTGATGCTGACAGACAGGAGGGAGCAGTGCCTTGAAGGGCCCTGTATACAAGTAGCAGGATTTTAAATCTGGCTCTGTACTGCACTGGGAGCCAGTGTAGATCCGCCAGCACCGGAGTGATATGTTCCCGACGTCTAGCGCCTGTTAGAAATCTCGCTGCTGAGTTCTGGACAAGCTGAAGCCTTGCATACGCGCCCTGACTCAGACTGGCATACAACCATTTATCATATGTTATCATCCAAGGCTTTACTTGGGAAATTAACTTGGTGCTTAATAAACATTTCTTTATTGGGACACGTTGGAATTGGTATTCTGAGTATAAAGGTTTAAATAAAAAAAGCTATAAGATCTTTCTTATACTTTTTCAGATTTAATACACCTCATGCATTTATAATTTACAGCATGTGTTTTATGATCTTCTTCAGTTGATCACAAAGCTGTTGTTTCTCACCTCTGACAAACAGTGTGGCTCTTTAAATGTTTTTATAATATTTTTCCATACCCATGATGCCTTGATTGGTTATTTTTTAACAAGGACACATTATATTGTTTTGACATTTTATTTTATAACTGAAAGCAATGTCTTTAATAGGTATTTTTATGTTTTAGTAACTCACTCACTCATTTACTGGAATGCTTTTCCTCAGTAGAGTCACAAGAAGCTGGTATTTATCTCCACCGTTCATCAAGCATGAGGCGAGGGACACCCTGGACAGGTCCAGTTCATCAGGGACACACAGAGATAAACAACCAGTCACACACTCACTCACTCATATGGAAAATGTAGTCACCAATTAACCTGATACGCATGTTTTTGGTGGGTGGGAGGAAGCCAGGGTACCAGGAGAAAGCCCTTGCATGCATGAGGAGAACCTGCTAACTCCACGCTAAAAGGCTGCAGCTGAGATTTGACCCTGTGACCTTTGTCAGTGCTGCACCACCTGGTCTCAGAGGGTCAACATCTTGCATGCTTATCTGTTACATGCACTAAAACACTTGACTCAGTGGTTAAATGACTTGTGAGCAGAAACGTCTTCAAATATTTAAAGAACTTTTAGATTTTATAAATCAGAACAGAATGGACAAAACATCACTCAAATAAAAGTTGTGCACAGAAGCTCTATTCAATGTGTAGATCAAATTATTTTATTCATAAATATATAAAATATTGTTTTATGGTAGTAAACTCTGAACTCAGGATTAACACGTCATCTTGAAAAAGACTCTCTTCTTATGGGACTGAGACCCATCTAGCCTCTATGACCTATTAAAGTGTGGCTGAATAGTGGCACATTTATCACGTCTCCTTCACTGTGAAGGGAATCACGATGCTGAACACTCCTAGAACAAACAGATTTTTTCCTGTTCTTTTCTATGCTTACCATGCTCTGTACATCAGAACTACATTTATACAAACATCCTACTTGATACAGACAAGATCTAAACACACCCTGGGTCTTGTCCTGCAGGATTCTCTCAGACATGTCAGCATGCAGCGTTGTACTAGAAGATCCCACCATGCTAGGGTAACATTGATGGCATGCTGGGAATGTAACCCAGGAATGAGGCCTGTCGAGAAGTGTCAAACACTCTATGATTGGCTGCATCACAGTTTCTGGGCGACGGTGGCAGAGGAGTTAACCAGAGGGTTACAAGTTTGAGCCCTATCTGTCACTGTCATTGTGTCCTTGGGCCTTGTTTCTGTCAGTGTGCTCCAGGGCTGTAGCTACAATGTAGCTCATACCCACCAGCATGTGAATGTGTGTGGGTGAATGACTCGTTGTGTTGCAAAGCACCTTGGGGGGTTGTAGAACCCTAGAAGGCACTATATCAAACATAGACCACCACTACTCTCCCCATGTCCCTGATACACTGTTACAATGACAGTAACCCATCAAATCATCACACTCACTCACATAACGGCTATCCTGCTGCATTATCATCACCAAGACCCTGTAAAGATTTTTTTGACATCATTGTGAGGTCATTGTCCTGTGTGAGGGAGGCTAATTAGGAATTATTTACAGCTTACGTATATATTCCTGTACCAAGTCTAATCTTTCAGTTTGGCAAAAAGTAAAACATGAAAAATAAAATATGTGGATATAACTAATAATTTCCTTAGAGTATGCTATTGCTGACTTCTTTAAAGTTTTAATCAGGATTGTTCACATTGCATTAAATGTTATAGTGGGGTGCAGTAGGGCTTGGGTAATTTTTCTGCATGCATAAGTAAGCATAAGAAAGTCGGATTTGCTCCCCCCCCCCTCATATCTGACTGAGTATTAAGTGGTGCTGCTATGATATACTCTTATCAGTGCATGCATGATGCATTGACCAGGCCTGCTTGTGTGCATACAGAAGAACACACTGATGTCAGCCTCCTGATGTGCACGCTACAGCATGTAGGCAGAGAAAAGGCGCCACTAAAAGCTTTCCTTTGCATCTTTGGTCCTCACACCGTTCTCCAGATAAAGCTGTGATTTCTAACGGTCGCACACACTCAGCCTCCAGTCCTTCCTCACATGTTCAAAATTATATCATCTGCTCTGATACACACCCACATGTGCTCGCGGGTGCACTCGTACACCTGTAACTACCGCTCCAGGGCACGCATATTTGGAGACAATCACATAAGCTCGTGCACACAAACTCACCGAAGGGGTTGTTTTCTGCCAGCTCCATGCTGCCATGATGTGTGTGTGTGTGTGTGTATGTGTGGGTGTGTGTGTACGTGTGGGTGGCTGAGGGCAGAAAGGAGTGGTGGTTAAACAAGACGGACTGGCTGGGGGCCAAATGAGGCAGAGACAGAAATGGAGTGACAGAAAGCAGGTGGGAAGGATGATGGTTGTCTGCCTGTGTGCAAAAAAGTGAGAAAGTGGGGAGATGGTGATGGATGCAGAATAAATCTACATGTAACAGAGATGTAATATAAAATCAGCGCAGTTATGAGGAATGAAAAGTAAAGAATAAAGTCATTAAGGTGCAGCGCTGTCACACATTTCAGGTAAAATCAGGTTAGCTTTCACCTCAAGATACTAGTAAATTGCGAGTGCTGATGTAATAAAAGGTGTATGAATTTGCACGTGTGCCTTTGCTCGTGTGCGTAAGCTTGCCTCAGGATTTAGGAAAGCAAAATGAGTGTAAATACAGCAGAAGGGGAGTCAGCAGCAGCAACATGAAGCAGCCACTGCAGTGAAAAAAAATGAGTTGGTGCCTCCAGGAGCTCAGGTGGGGAATAAAATACAAGTGTGTGTGTGTGTGTGTGTGTGGGGGGGGGGGGGGGGGGGGTCAAATGAAGAAAACATTAGAAATAAAGGAGATGAAGCAAAGCTGGAGGCAGTAAAGGAAATGAGGAGAGAGACTGAGACGGGTGGAGAAGAGAGGGCGAGGCTGCAGGAAGTATGCCGTGACTCGCCTTTTTCTTAATCCAATAATCACTCGGAAATGTTTTGCCATTTTTTCCCCTCCATTCTTCACGTGCATCTACAGAACACGCAAGTACCAGACGATAAAACCTTAGAGACTCACACCACAAAGTCCCATCCCTCTACACGGGGATGGCTGAGGATCCCACGTCTTAAAGTTTATCTGCCATTCTGAATGTCAGCTCTGTCAGAAGCTTTTCCACCATGTCAGCTCATTAGCACTTGATGCCAAAGCACACACACTTAAAGCCCTCGACAGCCTAAGAGCCAGTTAAGTAAGAGCCAGCACTTCAGCTGAGGAGAGGAATAAACTTAAGCTTTTCATGTGATTTATTTATCAGCATTCCACCATTTCCTCCCATACTTTTGCCTTTTTGTCATTTATTGCCATCCAACCTCTGGATTAACATCCGGTTAGATGAACACATCTGGTTGGATGTGATATTCTAGAGGACGAACTGAACTGCAGTACAGTCTTACTATAATTTTTAATTTCATAGTATTTGCATTTGTAGAAAAAAATCATTGACTTAAATATTTAACTCTGCAAGTCATAGCTGGTAAATATTTCACCTGCAGCGTGAAAGTTCACACTTCAGCTTCTCGGTTTTGTGCACTCAGCTTCCAAAAGGGAACGGTAGGCTGGTCTCAAAATTTCTCTAAATTACATTTTAATGAGCCCATAACAGACACTTGTAAAGCAGCGGTGATGAGATATTCTCTTCTACAACATAATGCAGCTTTAATAAGGGTGAGTTTAGTGAATCTGGTTATGTGAACGCCCTAGAAACATTTTTCAAGCTGCTCTCTTTCGAATGCATCAAAGAGAAAAATGAAATCTTGAGGTCTTTAATATTTTTTATTTAAGTGATACATTTCTCAGTTTTTGAGTAAAAAGCTCTGCTTAGCAGCTGTCTGTGGTAATAAATCCTTACAGGCTGAGCCGTGACACATTGACATTTTTCCTCCTGGAATATTCCTTTTTGCCCAAGGGGTGCTTACCTTCTCTATTAATTTGATTAAAATCATAGTGACAGTGTAGCTGCAAGCGCACTCAACAAGCAGAGGAGATAACGTGAAGGGTGATGGTGAAGTCAAAGGTTAGAAAAGCAAAAGAGGGTCAAAAAGGCAACTTAATATAAATATATTGACTGATATGAACCAGCTTGTAAAGCTTAGAGATGCAGCCACTCTTTAGCTTGCAAAGGCAGATGGTGTGTCGAGAAATGTCAGTTACATGGATCAGAGCGTAGAAAGAAGAACATACACGTGTTTTCTTTTTTTTTTAACAAACGGTATATGCTAGCGTAACTTTGTTGAAGTTTTTGTTCTTACCTGTGACTTTGCAGCAATGTATCTGTATTATTCCCAAGTGGGTGCACAGCAGAGACCCACCCTGGTCAAAATGTAAGCTATTTTTGTTCTTGGATGCAAAAAATCTCAACAAGCAGAACCAAAAACATGTCTGCAAAAAAGAATCAATTAAAGCTGCAATGGAAAATTTGGAAAACTAATTAAAACATTTTCATGCCAATTTACCACAGTACCAACGGCTGATATGATACACCCCCCAAGGCACTTTACAACACCACCGGTCATTTACACATTCACACTTTTGACACTGTTGATCACAGCACCTTAATTAAAAGACTTCATGACTCGTTGGGAATCTCTGGAACTGTTCTAGGCTGGTTCAGATCGTACCTTTCTAACAGAAGTTTCAGTGTTTGTTGTCACATCCAAGCCCTGACTCCATCTCCCGTCATGCCCCGCACACCCACGTCATCCATAAAAGCCGGAAATACACACCACCACTCCGCTCAGTCAACCTTCCGATTACTGGACAACCCGCTCTACTTCCTGAGCTACTGCTGCCCTAGATAACTTCCTTCAGTTAAACTCTGAAAAGACTGAATGTCTGATCATTGCCCCTGACAGCATGACTCCTCTGAGTCAACAACTTGGTCATTTAGCTTCTGCTGTCAAGTCAAACATGAGAAATTTGGGTGTTGTCTTTGACCAATCAATGTCTCTTGAAGGCCACTCAAAAACGCTGGTCAGAAACTGGTTTTATCACTTGAGAAATATCTCCAAACTGCGAAGGTTGTTGTCAAAACATGAGCTTGAAATGGTTCTCCATGCCTTTATCTCCTCCCGTCTAGATTACAGTAACACACTTTTCACATGTTTTAACAAAAAAGCCCTTGACCGCCTGCAGTTGGTCCAGAACTCTGCAGCGAGGCTCCTAACTGGAGCAAACAGAAGAGCTCACATCACTCCTATTCTGATGTCTCTGCACTGGTTACCATTAACTTTAGAATTCATTTTAGGATCCTGACTAGAACTTTCAGGGCTCTACATGGCCAAGCTCCTCCTTATGTTACTGAACTGTTAAAGCCTTATGCTCCAACCCGAGCCCTCAGGTCCACCAACCAGAACCTCCTAGAAGTTCCAAAGACCAGATATAAAAGTCGAGGTGATCGCTCTTTCCAGGCTGTTGCACCCCGACTTTGGAATGAACTTCCTACATGTTACTGACAGTCTGGTCACCTTTAGAAAGCAGCTGAAGACCCTTTTGTTTAAAACTGCTTTTACTTAAATCTTTTATGTTTTATTCGTTTTTTTTAACTAGTATTTATAATAATCTTTCATTTGTTTTATCATTTTTATAATTTTATGACTTTCTGTTTTCTGATTTTTAATGATTTTATGATATTCTGTTGTTTTGTTTTAAGATCATTTTATGATGACTTTATCTTTTGTTTTGTTGATCTTTGTGAAGCACTTTGTGATTCTTTTTCTGTGATAAGTGCTATACAAATAAAATCTACTTACTTACTTACATGCTGATGTAGCTACATTGTAGCCACAGCTGCCCTGGGCCACCGGCCCCTCTTACCACCACCAGCAGGCAAGGTGGGTTAAGAGTCTTGCCCAAGAACACAACAACTGCGACAGACTAAGCAGGGTTCAATCCGGCAACCCAGTGGTAACGGGGCGGGTACCTAAGTTGTCTGCCACTGTCACCCTTTATTCCAACTCCATGATGGCCGTATGTATTTATCTGCTATTTATGCCAAGAACACAAAGGAAAATACTTGTGCTCTAAGGGTACGAAATATGGTTAAAAAAAAAAAAGAGTAAGGGAAGGGTAACAAGCAATGGCAGCTCCTATTGCACATGAAAGTTACACAAATGTGTCATTACAACATTACAATGGTGCAGACGAAGTGTTTGTGCAGCTTAGCATGAGGTTGTGTAATCTTATTGTTGCATCAAGGTAATGTAACTTTTGTTATTGATGATTATGTGATGTTTCAAAGCTGCTATGCAGACCAGGAAGGTAAAAGAAACCAATGATACAGCTGTGGTAATTACTGCACATCATTCCATTTATCAGATAAAGCAATGTTGCACAAAGCACGTGTGTGTGTGTGTGTGTGTGTGTGTGTGTGTGTGTGTGTGTGTGTGTGTATCTATCATGCAGGCAGGGCAGTATATTCAAGAGATTGCTGAGTGTCTTAAACGTTTTAATGAATTTTGGACAGAAAGAATAAAAGGACACATTTAGACACATTTAGAACAGGAAGGCGTGAGAAGATTTAAATGAGCCACAACCGCTGGGTTAACTAGAGCTTGGAATTGGGTTGTTCTCCTAAATTTGGGACCGACTCAAAGTCAGAAAAGTTCAAAGCCTCGGTTGGGTGATGTTCAAAAGAACCACAGCCAGCCAACAAAGTGGGGGAGGAAACGAGAGAACCGCAAACAACTCTCAGTGTAGCTCTCCCACGGCCCGAGGAGAACACGCCGGCTGACGCCGGTGAAAACAAACCCGTGGCCCACGTGGGTGCAGTCAGAGAAAGGTGTTGAGCAGGATTTCTGCTGACACCCTGGTGCTAAACTGAAGGCGACAGCCACAGGTTTGGTAGCGCAAACCATCAATAATACAGAAGGCGGAACTGCATTTTTTAACTAAAATGAAAAGGATGCTGTTGTAAACATTACAGCTGCTGTGCTCACAGAGATGAAATGAGATGTTTCTGGTGCTCACAAACTGTTCAACCTCCTTATCTGACTGTGGAGCAGCACAGAGATCAAATGTGAGATCAAGAAAGTAAAGAAAACATCTCTTATTTTTAAGTTAAACAGATGTAAACCACACAGAGAAAACATCTGTCCACATCTTTCTGTGAAAAACACAATTCTGACAAAAATCCAAAATTAAACTCAATATCTATCAGTCTGGACAACATTAATCCCAGAGAACGTTGAGGATTATGAAGATTATTTTAAAGAAGCATTTCTTTATTAAATTACAGAATATCAAAAGTTCATGGACTGCTTTTCACAATTTAAAACAAAAGAAGGAGACCTGAACCAGCATGTCGACATTAGTAGTAATAAACACAGATGATGCATCATGTGTGACGTATTTGTGTTGTTTCCATCTTTTACTACTGTTAGGTTTGGTTTTAGTTCTGTCCAATAACAGTTTTCCTCTAGTATGGATGCTTTGAGGTCATCATGTATGAATGCTGATCTGGCTGAGCTCCACAAATCTGAGCAATCACTCTATAGATAAAAAAAATGCACCGAGGCTTTGTACAGTTTAGTCCATACAGAATAACGTATGTTAATCTGCTTTAATCCCAATATTTGCTCTAAATATCTTTCAGTACAACACCTCACTAGATTTTCCGTAGGAATCTTGCTGTGTTTACTGTTTTCTACACCACTACCTTAAACTTTCTCTTAAAATACAGGTTTAAATATTGATTAAAGCATTTTTAAAAGATGCTCCTTCAAGAAAAACAGACGAATATGATTTTAAACTCAAACTCGATCTGTTCCAGCTCTCCTCTCCAGGCCTTTAGAGGTAGAATTAGCTCTAGATTGTTGTTTTTCACCCTGATTCAGCATTCCCGGTCTTTACTCAGAGCCTCTGAAAGCTCAGTGGCCACAGGGAATGCCAGCTCAACGACTATTATAATGACAACCCTCCGTACTGCATGGTCTCCCTTTCTCTCTGCCCTTCTCGCCACTAAAGTGTGTCACATATTTTTCTTCCTAAACTAAATCTAGAAAGCTTGATGCAATCTTTTCTCCTTTTGATGGTGACAGTTAGGAGCTAATAGACTGATTCCAAATGTAGAAAAAATCCTTTAAGTTGCACAGTTGACATAGAACTAATAAGAGTTGCGACCACACCTAGAAAACATCTTTCTTCAATGAAATAAAGCTTCGATTTTAAGAATCTAACAGTGCGCTGAAACGGGAGTCAGAGAGACGGTGCAGCTGCTGATCTTGTCACATGCTTTGTAAACAGATTAATGGACTAACCTTGAGCTTGTCAAAGCGCTCAGTAAGCGAGGACACCTGGTGCTCCCTGTGGCGGCCCACCAACTTGCAGAGAGCACAGATCAGCTGATCGTCCACCAGGCAGTACATGTTGACCTTCTCGTTCTCGTGCTCCAGACAGGTCAGGCCCCGGATGTGGGTGTCTGGCACCGGCTCCACCAGACGGTGGCTGGTGAAGGGCTTCTTGTTGGGGTGCGTTGCACGCAGGCATCGGTCGCAGTACGACACCTCGCACGTGACACACGTCTTGACAGCCTCACGCGGTGGATCCTGTTCACAGAACTGGCAGCTGATTCGCAGATCCATCTTTGCCACAACAGCTGGGCTGTGGTTAGCGTTGTTGTGGTTGGTGTGGTTGGCGTGCGAGTGGGAGTGGCTGGAAGTGGCCGGGCTGCCACGCGCACTTCCTCCACCAGTCCCACCGCCGCCAATCGTTCCAGCTATTGTGCCGCTAATGGTGGCGGTGTACGGCCGCTGCGTCTGCAGGCGCCGGCTCTCCGTGGGGGAGTTGGGGCCGCTAATGGAGGCCTTTTGGAAGCGGTCAATGATGTTTTGCAACGTCACATTGCGCTTCAGGCCCTCCAGGCCGCGGTGATTCAGCGTGATGACGTAACGACAGGTGGGACACTGAAAGGCTGAGATGGACTCGAGGGGCTTGCTGGTGGAGCAGTGAGACACCAGGATACGGTGGGCGCAGTTAAAACAGAGGCTGTGGGCGCAAGGCAAGAGCAGAGGATCTTCAAATAACTCCAGGCAGATCGGGCAGGTCAGCTCTGACTCCAGTGTTTCCATCTTCAGTTAAACCAGTCTAAAGGTGACATCAAATCCCACAGAAGCTGGCCAATTACCTGCATGGAAACAAGAAAAGGCAGACAGTTACAATCAGACCTGCCTCAGCTTGGTCCTCAGCCGTTCCCTAGAATCAGCAGGAACTTTAAACACCGCGTAATTTTGAAATTTCTGATTTCTCAGCTGTGAGACGCCGGCTGCAGCTAAATGAGCTGCAGGTTTAGCAGAAACACCACAGATTTTCTTGGGTTTCTATAATGTACAGTGGGACTGGCTGGTTTGTTTGGGCCTCCATCACGTGATTCTTCGTGCTATGAGAAGAAATGACTGAACCAACAGGGAAGAAAAGGATAAAGGGTGGCTGAATGTTAGGAGAGAAATCAATAAACAGGAAAATAGCAGAGAGAAGGAGAGGCAGACATCCAGCAGCAGGAGGGATATAAAATAACCTTTGCCTTTTTGCAATTTCCTGATTTTTAAACTTACATCTTTTATGTAACATCAGCTTGACACATTGAGCAATAAACACTTAAAAGAAGTGAGATTTAAACTTTTAAAAGATAATTGAAATGGAAAATTTAAGCAGGGCAGTGAACAAGACCTCAGCTAACAAGAAAATTGATTCCAGGTCCTCGCTCGCTCGCTCGCTCGCTCTCGCTCTCCACGAGCTACAAATCTCAGCGCCTCCTAGCCTGCATATCACGCTGGCCACCCATCCAGGTGGCCTTAAAGATCACTGACATGTGAAACCACTAAGAATTCCCCTTTCCTATCATCGCACCCTGCTGATTCCAGGACATAGGTGAGTAGTTTGTAGGGCCTCTCCATCCTTTAAAAGAAACCAAGCAGAAGCTGCACCAATAAACCAAGAGTTTCTGGATTAACAATGATCCTCGTCTTCCTTTAGCAGAATTTACCCATCAGCTGCTTTTAGCTGTTCTAACTTAACGTGGTAATAAAACATGATATGAGGTCAAGTAATACAAGAGGCATTGGTCTGATTTAGACTAGTTTAGATTTAAAAACACATTTATAAACAGTGTTGGAAGAATTTAGAGAATTTAAGGCGGCAGCAACTAGTCTAGCTCAAACTAGCCGTTATCTGATCTCTTTTTCTCTAATATTCAAAGATCTCTACAACAGCTGAGATAGCGTATTTGTTTACAACATTCTCAATAAATGATTGTTTTGTTTATTCAGAAATAGATGATAAAACTTTTCCATTTAAAATGTCTAAAAAAATAAAGGCTGTTTTCATTTCTGCTTCATTTTTTCCCAAAATCTATTTGATCTGTCAAAATGTTTTTTGTTAGTACAGTCAATAGCCTGTTATATAAAACAATGCAGCCAATTTGCTGCAACGCTGAGGCGGAATCTGGGAGCCTAAGGTCGTTTATAAGAGCTCAGACCGTGGCGGTAATGTGGCGCAATCATGTCCTTTTTATAAAAGATTACGTGATGGCGGTGTAAGGAGGTATGGGGGTGGCCTCTGCGCTGTCACGGACTTCTGTGTATCTTGGACATAACTTGGTTTTTATTGCGATCAAAGCAGTGCTCGTTAAGTTTTTTCACAAGCTGCTCCTACAGGTGTGTGTCCTCCACCGTCCCCGTGAGCTGTCAGATGATCTGAGCTCCAGCTCTAACGGAGAAAAGCGTCTGGAGCACCGCATCGCTCCAGTTTGCCATCTCAGCTGATTCTGTTTACAAAAGCAAAACTTATGCCCATGTTTACTTTCATTTTTAATAAAGTTTCTGGCCGGAGCTCAGCATTAATTCATCACATGATCATGACACCTCCCTCTGTTGCGCCGAGGCGCAATGTGTATCACAAGTCCGACGTTGCGGTAATATTACTATCAAGAGACGAAACGAAAGTTGTAATTCTACTTTCAACCAGTAGGGGGAGAAGCAGGAAACAAAATGTAGGCCTACAAATAAACAACGCAGGAAGAAAAAAACTCTATAAAACTATTTTTTAGGTACTTTTCCTTCAGATTCGTTATCATAGCTAAAGTCATTGGTCGTGCTGTTCAGTTCCTCCTGACCAGGATGTGATAATAAATCTTGTTTCAAAACACCTGATTTGTTTTCATTCATGTTATCATTATTTTCTTATATTAAGAGGTGATTTCCTGTGTTTCCCATCCACAGCATTATAAATTTACTGTGAAGTATTCGTAGCCTTTAGTGGGCAGAGCATGTTTGGAAGTAAGAGTTTCCAACCAACAGCTGAAAATAGGCCTGCATAAAGACACAACCAGAGCTCAAAGGCTGAGACTCATTTGCACTAAGTGAAGTCTCCTCCTGCCATATACAAGAACCAACCCCTCGACACGGAGCTGTGTTCAAAGCGAACGTGATTTGTGCACCACTTACAGTGCTCGGGAAAGCCACTCATCTGAGGAGAGCGTGCATGCAACTGAGAAGTAACAAAAATTCATTATCTGGAAAAGAAAATAAATAACTGCACAGCAAATCATGCAGATAGTTCACAGATAAAACGCAACGAGGGTTGTGCCAGAGCGTAAATAAATGTGTAAGGATGCGAGTTTAAGGAGGGTGTATATATTATATTCATCACACGTAGCACCATGCGCACAATAACCTCCTCCAATATTCACCTTGGCCACCATTTATCAGATGCTTTGAGTGATTGTTATCAAAGAGCCCGGCTCCATTTGGCATAAAGAAAGCACGGGTTCAGCCAGCCAAGATAAGGTTCTGCTTCATAACACCAACAATAGGCTAATTTATCTGCCCTGTATCACATAACTGATAACCAAGGCAGACAAACTGAAATATCTAAACATATTATGCAGAGGGAGGTGATGCAGGTAGGTAAGGACAGCTTTAACTAAAAATCAGTCACCTACATCACAGTTTGTCAACTGTAAGTACAAACGAGACATTATTCATCAGAAATAGACTTTTTCATTTCATTTCTTGCAGCCATTTTTAGTTTTTGCCTGTGTCCCAGTGTGTTTGTCTGCAAAATGACTCACAAACGTAATGAAACTCTCAGTGAGTATTAAATGTACACCTAACCTTTTGGAGTCAACCTCAAACATAAAAATGGTTATACCTCAGTCTACTTTACTGATATCTAGATACCATTTTATATACATCAGTGCTGCCTCGTTCATTCACAAGTTATAACAAGACACATTCACAAGGCACTGCTGGTCACCAGCTCACACGGAGCATGGTGTTACGGGTCAATCGAAGGTGCGAACAGCAAACACCATGGGGAAAAAAATCAAGACTCACTTCACTACTTTTCCAACTCTCTAAATGTCTGCATCCTTGTTTCTAAAGGATTTATGGAAGTTTGGTTCTCTAATCCACGTTTATTGGTAAATTCCTGTTTGTTCATGGACAAAATACACAGCCCAGCCAAAGAAAAAGTCTCCACCTGGATGTAACTAAGCAAATAGGTAGGAGCCTCCTATTGGATAATTTCTGCATGGGTGATTATCTTTCAGCTGCAACAAGTTATTAAACCCAACTGGTGCAATGAGTTGCTTCTCATTTCTTAAACAACCATGTGGAAAGACACATCTGGTGGTCGTGGAAAAGATGTTAGTCTGTGTGAGAAGGGTCACATCACTGGCATGCATCAAGCAGAGAAAACATCTAAGGAGATTGCAGAAACGACTAAAACTGGGTTCAGAACTGTCCAACGCATTATTAAAAAC
This sequence comes from Aphyosemion australe, assembly GCA_006937985.1. Classification (NCBI taxonomy): domain Eukaryota; kingdom Metazoa; phylum Chordata; class Actinopteri; order Cyprinodontiformes; family Nothobranchiidae; genus Aphyosemion; species Aphyosemion australe. The sequence continues at coordinate 633,021 of SSNS01000087.1, forward strand.
TGGTGTGATGAGTCCAGATGGACCCTGTTCCAGAGTGATGGGTGCATCAGGGTAAGAAGAGAGGCAGATGAAGTGATGCACCCATCATGCCTAGTGCCTACTGTACAAGCCTGTGGGGGCAGGGCTATGATCTGGGGTTGCTGCAGTTGGTCAGGTCTAGGTTCAGCAACAGGATGTGCTCCAAGAATGAGGTCAGCTGACTAC
>SSNS01000087.1:635519-656256 GCA_006937985.1 Aphyosemion australe
GCTAAAGGAGCTACTTTCTAATTCGCTTTGACAGTGGTTCTTTCCTCCTGAAAGAAGGATTCGAATTTCGCTGAACTTACAGCCATTTTCCCTCTGCTTTTTCGCCGTTTCTGGTTTGATGACGTCAATTTGGTGTTGCGCATTTGTAGTCCTACACGTATTTTCACACAAAACCTAAATAACTTTTGCCCCCAGTCGAAAATAAGCGCTTTCTTGGCATCATAACGTGTCTTTAAAATTCACGGACATCATATGTGAAATCCGTGACACATAACAAACGGGATTAGAAAATAGCTTTTATAGCCCCATTGACTTGCATTCATTTTTTCGTTCTTCCGGGTTCTTCCTTGGGCCGGAAGTAGATGGGCGTGACTTAGGTTCCCTATTAATATTTACTTGGTATTTCTAAGTTAATGTGCAATGATATGAAACCTTTGAATATTATTTAAAAATATATAGTAAAACTTACTCATCCCACACTGTTTATTTATTACATGAATGCCATATATAAATTTACTTGAATAATTCAAGTTCTCACTGGTACTTACAATTACTAAATAAAAATTGTGACATTTCAACTAATAAATATTACTATACCACAAAATCTTTTTTTTCAGTGTACCTGAATCTACTGAATGACCAGGTTATTCCATCCATGGATGTGTTCTTCCCTGATGGCCAGGATTCATCGGGCAATAGTGAAAGAGTGGTTCAGGGAGCATGAGACATCATTTTCACACATGGATTGGCCACCACAGAGTCCAGACCTGAACCCCATTGAGAATCTTTGGGATGTGCTGGAGAAGGCTTTGTGCAGCGGTCAGACTCTACCATCATCAATGCAAGATCTTGGTGGAACATTAATGCAACACTGGATGGAATAAATCTGGTGACATTACAGAAGCTGATCGAAACAATGCAGCAAATGTGTGCCGTAATCAAAGCTAAAGGCGGTCCAACCAAATATTAGGGTGTGACCTTTATTTTTTGGTGCCGACTTTTTTTTTTTGCTTGGGCAGAATATTAAAGAATTGTCATGGAGAGCAGGGAGTTTAGTTTTGGGAAGCTCAGGGTCTCATCTTCTCTTTTTGCTCAGGCATGGTCCTCCATATTTACCGGGGTGGTACGCAGTTGTGTGTAAAATGATTGAGCTTGGAGTCGACTCCTCGTAGTCAGAGGCCATGTTTCTAGCGTTGGGGTTGGGAGTGAGTCTTTGCCTCAAGCTGATGAGTTCAACTATTGTGGTGTCTGGATCACAAGCGATGGCAGAATGAAGCAAGAAATGGACCAACAGATGCATCTTCAGTGATGAGGACTTTGCTCTGATCTGCAGTGATAAAAGATGAGCTGAACTGAAAAGTAAAGTTCTTGCTTTATTGGTCTGACTACACACCACATTTAGTTCATGACTGAACGATCAAGACCCAGGAAACAATGGAAGGAGATGAGTTTCCTGTATATTTGCTGCTCAGCCTTGGAGAAAATGAGGATGGAGCTTAGAGACACAGCTCCTCCACAACAAAGGGAATCTGTTAAGGTGGTTCAGAGTTCTGACCAGAAAGCTTCCTGGCGACCTTTGTTGAAAGGTTTTCCAGGAATGTCCCTCTAGGACCCTGGGGCAAATCTAGAAGACAACCCAAACTTTTCAGCTTCAGACACAAAATAATCCAGACATGCAACCCCAGATATCTCTGATTTGATGACACAAACATGCTTAAAAAGCAAAATAATTCAAGACATAAAGAACACAGCTTCAGCTCATGTTCACTTATTTCCATTCATGACTATTTATTGAAATTTTTCTAACAATTATTCAAGAAATATAGTTTTAGCATTTGTTTTTCAATTTCATTTTGATTTCTGGAAATCATCTGAAGGCCCCCATGTGTACTTCTTGGTGACCCACAGTGTGGTCCTGACCCAACCTTTGGAACCACTGCTCTAGATGGATCCACTCTGGGAACACCAGTAGGAGCTGGACAATGTGACTGGGAGGAGAGATTCCTGGGTCCCTCTCCTAGACCTGCTTTCCTATACAACACAAACTTGAATCAGCAGAATGGATGTATGGGCTGCATGATGGCACAGTTGGTACCACTGTTGTCTCGCAGCAAGAGAGCCAGGTTCAAATCCTGGCTGAGACCTTTCTGCATGAAATGTGCATGTTGTCCTCATGCATGCGTGGGTTTTCTCCTGGTACTCCGGTTTCCTCCCGTGGGACAACAACATGCATGACAGATTCACTGATGACTCTAAATTGTCCACAGGTGTGAGTGAGTGTGTGGAGGGTTGTTTGTTTATGGTCTTGTCAAGGAATGGCAACATGTCCAGGGAATCCCTCGCCTCTCACCTGGGGACGGTTAGACACTAGCTCCCTGAAACATAACTGAGGCAAAAAAAGTTTTCTTACTCACAAACCCAAGATAATCAATAAATATGCATCTTAAATTAGTCAGACCCTTTTTTTGTGACTGTCCAGTAAGGTGGACTGAATCAGCATTCTGCTATCTCTCTCCCTTGCAGAGCTGCTTATCCTGATGTTAACGTGAGCGTGTCTAATGGAGCATGGTGTTATAATTAACACCAAGCTTTAACACACCATCAGCAGGCCCATTAAGCCTTAGCTATGTCACTCTGGGGAAACAATATCAGCTGTGATGGGAGCCACTTAAAGGCTGACTCACTGGCTTCACGGCACAGACGTTTGTTCTGAGCAATACATGCGCTTTTTACAAAACAACAATCACTGCTGTAAATTCACAAACGTGTCGTCATACTGTCGTTTACCTTCTCTGCCATCCTTGAAAATGATGAGATGTTTCACCTAGAGGTACTGAAACTTAATTAGATGCTTTCAGAAACAGATATGTCCTCACAGCACCACACAAATCTAAACAAACACATTCAGCGATAGAATAATCTGAGGAGCTCATTCTAATCCAGTCTGAGACTGATTACCACAGCAAGACTTGCCAGGTCTTAATCAGAGTCTGAAATGAATTGATTGATGATTCATTAGTCTATCTGAAGAGACCAGTTAGATCAGTTTTTTTAAATAAACACACACACACACACACACACACACACACACACACACACACACACACACACACACACACACACACACACACACACACACACACACACACACTCCCCAATTACACATTAATCAGCAAATGCTTGACACATTTATGCAGCAGCTGTATATACCCATTACAGTATTTGTAGCTGAATGTGTTCACCATCCAGGGTTTGTCAGACATAACCTTGGGCGATGCCCAAAATAGAAAGTATTTATGTCACACTTTCTGACACGTTGTAATCTGAAAAATAATAAAAAAAATAATGAAAGCATCTGTTTATCTAAAAGCACACAGTCATTGTCCCATGAGTGTGCATCTGCGAGGGTTTGACTTTACAGGCGCTGACGCATGCATCAGTTTGGAGCAGCAGCATTCGTGAAACAAAGATGATTATCCTTCAGTAAACAATCTGGGTAGGAACCTAACTGCTCCCCACTGAACTGTAATCATACAGCTGCAGAGCCAAGAGGGAGCCTGATGGACACTTGATGAAGCACAAATGTGGAAACAAACTCAACGCTTTGACTTTGGGGCCAGAAATACAGGACTGTGTTCCCATGCAGCTGGGACATTTGCATTTGAAGGGATGATGTCAGAAACACAAACTCTTCATCAATTCCTCAAGATGTTTGTCGTCAAAATGTTTAACTTTAATTTTTAGGAAATGTTGTAATTACTTGCTTCATCCAACTATTTCTTTTTGGTGCAGTCTTTAATCTAATCTAATCTAATCTATATGATCTAAATACAAACCTTATATGTTATAATTCGTACGAAAATCACACTGATATTTACCAAATCCAACCGAAAAAACATCTTTTTGAAACCAGGACGATGAAAACATCCAGCTAGCCAGCAGTATGTGTAAATATGTGAAATTAACAGGACCTGTTAAAATGTGTCTTCAACATGAAATGTGTTAAATTCACTTGCTGGTAGCAAAAAGCAACACGCTTCTCCTTCATGGACTTGGTTACCGGGGCGACGAGCTCCATCACCTCTAGCGGTGAACTCAAGAATGAACTTATTTTAGTCTGATGAAGCCAAAATTGGGATTTGTTGCTTTAGATGTAACAACCTTTCTATAACAAGCATTTACTGGCACTTTAACATGATCTAGAATAAAATAAAGCTAAAAAAGAATAAACTAAAATATAAGAAAATGGACGATTTGCCTTTGAGTTTGAAATCTTTGGTAAACATTTTGAACGTGTGCCACTCTGTTACATACGTCCTGTCCCAAAACAACCAGACTTTTGTGGGTTTTCTTATTATTTCAACAATAAGAGGTAGCGACCGACCGATTTGAGTTTTTCTATCGTCGATATGTAGAGGTCATGGTCAGACAATGTCAAACGTGTGCTACTGATTTTTTCCCATGGCCGACAATCTAGACGTTCTCCATCTTATCTGCATGCTAAAATCTCCACAACCGTGGATTTCTGCCCACCTGCAAAATCTAAAGTGCATAATGCTAATACTTCTTAACAACATCATCATCATCATGTAACCTAAAAATAAAACATATTAGTGGATCATAACAACAAATCCCTCATTTCTGAGACTGAATATTGAGACTTCCTGTCTGGATATCTGCGGATGTGCCTGACTTTAAATCGGGTCTACTGAAGAGGTGTATCAGCTGCTGTCGATAAAAAGGTAAATACTCTGATATTCCTGTCTGTACCTAATAAGGAGGCCTTTTTATTCCACCAACTCTTTCTCAGCTGTGTAGCACCAACATCTAACACAGTAGAATGGACTCTCATCATAACATGAATAGATTTTTCTTTGTTGCCTGGAAAAACAATCAGATTTTATAAGAAGGGACAATTTAAGACTAAAGCTAAACTTGTATCAATCATATTTATCTTTTCCCCTTGACAAACAAATGAACAAAGATTTTATTGCTAAAACAAAAGATGATTTTCTAAACGTCCACATCCAGATGTGTAGCCCTAATGCACCCAAACACACAAATCTGCATGATGAGAGGTATAATGAGCTCTTTGTTACTACCAGCTGCTGTCAGTAATGCGAACTGAAGTCTCACGACTATGACAATCTGTAAAAACTCAACTACTCTTTATCGTCAGCCTGCCTATATACAGTACACCCCCCCTTCATCCCACCACATAATCCCTCCATCTGTACCCACACTACTCTTTACAAGTGTAGAGAGCTGTGTTAATGTTTTCACACTAGCTGGATCTATCCATCACTCTGGATGCTGTCAGACGGGCTTATCACACTGAAGGAAGAGAAGCAGAAAATCACACGGCTGAGGTTTAAAGGCTCCAGTTAGTAAGATGACAGTAAACAACAGCAGCAGGGGGTTTGACGGATTTTCTACTGTGGAGATTTTTGGAAGGAGAGCTTAAAATATTTTCTGGTTCATTAATGTCTCTAAAGAACAGTTGTATTTCAACACAGCTCTTTGTTTCATTTTGAAAACGTGTCATAGCTGATGTTCTTTCATTAATTTCCCTGAGATTAGACAAAGACATTACAGACAGCAAAGCACATGAAAGCAAGTGATGAAAACACTCAAATGTTTGGGAAAATATCTAAAATACAAAAGGACTAGTCAGGTATTAGACAATTATTCACTAAACTTTCATAAAAAAACTCAAATTTTTGATTTTCTCAAATAAAAATTAAAAATCTTCCAATATTTAAAATGAAGGTGATTTGGTACATAAATGTTGGCACATGCGTGAATAGTGTACTAATTTCCCAGCTGATGACTATCCATCTCAAAGTAACATGATAACCAGTAAGAATTGTCTAAATAATACAAACTAATCAAAAGCAAATTGAAGATGAGGAAATCCAAGTATGAGAGAACCAAACTGTTTTTGTAACCGCCTCCAAAGAGCTCGTCTGGACTTGGATTTGCTGTGTGTGACTGGACTGTCAGGCTGAGTCCTGCAGGCTTTAATATCTATAAAACTGCATCTGCAAACAAACACCCAGCAGAATAAATGTGTGGAGTCAAATGTCTCAGGATGCAATCTAAAACCATGGCTTGAAGACATCTGTAGGTGTTAATAATGACACTGAAAACACAGAGCCATAATGTATTTTATAATGGATGCTTCTGTTTCTTTTTTAGGAGAAAATAGCTCAAATCTTCATGAATGAGGATCTTCCTGTTGCTCAAATGCAACTTGAGATGGAGAAACTTAGCAACATGTATTTATATAAAATGTACAGACAAAAAAACCCACAAGGATGATCTCAAAATGAAGATTTCTTTGGCAGCTTCAGCTACTCTATCCTGATTATTCCTGCCACTTAAATCCTCCTTAATGCAAATGAGTAAAGAAGAGAAAGGATGGGATGATAAAAGGGATAAAACACAAAATGTGTATAAAGTTTCAGAAATAACTCTTACAACTTCTTAAAGGGGAAATGTTATGCATAACTTACTTTTTGCATTCTTTTGTGCTGCCATGTGGGTCTCTACTGCATCAACAAACACTCCAAATGTGAATAAAAACCATTTGCGTAAGTGTTTGGTTTCCAGAATGAGCCATTTCAAAAAGTATCTTATTGTGACATCACAATAAGGGAAATTAGTATAGAACCTGTTGACACCTAAGAAGCTGTGGCTCTACTTCGATCCCTGCCTGATGAAAACGTCAGGAATAAAGCTGCTAGAGTTGCTTAATGTAAGAGGGATTTTGTGCAAAGAACTCCATGAACATGTTTTGTATAGATCATACAACTATTATAACTGACAAAGTCATTTTGTTTCCCCTTTAACAGGTAAAGCCAAAAAACAACCAAAACTTGGAGCACTGCATGAAAATCTTGTAACACATAAAAAAGCATTACATGGACATGATGATCTGGTAAAGAACTTAAGCAAAGAAAAAAAACTTTTTGTTTGCTCCAGAGAAAATTGAGCTTGTGTAGCCAGAATGTTCCCCTCAGCTCTGCTGGTATTTCGGCTGACATGTGATAAACACTAACTTTTATACTTTAACCCCGTTATAGAAAAGCACAATGGCTGTTTGCTGTCAGGCTCATTCTCCAAGCAAAACAAAGACACGCTGTTCGACTGACAAGCCTGCAATCTGTGACCTCAATCTGCCATGGACCCGTTATATTCACAACACATTTGATCAACTTCTCCAATCAGGCAAGAGGTTGGAAGAGGAGCGAAAAAACGAAGATGGCGACGGCTTGTTTGAAACAGCTTTGGCATCAACTTTGGATTTAGATTTTGAGTCAAGAGCAGAGGTACTCAAGTCCTTTATTTAGAAAAAGGATGTATTTGCGTGAACTGCCTTGTTGTCTGACATCCATAGCGTTGTTCGTTGTCCAATAGCATGTGGAGACAGTTTGAAAGACAACCGTAGATTCCGCCCCACAGCAGAGATTTGTGTATGGTTCGTGGCCACACTATATATTCACATATATAGGATGGCTTGCCAGTCTAGGGGTTTTAAGTTTTAGGAAAACATTTGCAACCTGGGACAAACTGGAGCTTTGATTTTTCCTTTTTAAGTGGATTTCTCTCTAAAACAAGGAGCTTTCATTCATTTTCCTATGAAGGAACCAAACATCATGACTCTCAGAATGACTCTCCTGTTTCTGCAGAACTGAATTACCATCACACACCTCTGTAAAATACAGGTATTAGCCATGTGTACACACCTTAAAAACCCGGCTTTCATTCCTGACAGAGTTAGCCAACATGACTCCAGAATACCCCACCTAAGGCATTAACCTCGATTACCCCAGCTGAGCATTACAACTACAAAGAAATAAGACTTTGTTTGAGTGGAATTACTGGAATCCTGTTCCATTAGTGGTCTGAATGACTGACATTTGAGTCTACTGACATTCTGTAAAATAATTTAAGCACTGGGTAAAAATACCAAAATGCATTAGACATGTCGGGACAGAGTTTTGCAAGACATCAAAGACTTTAATTCACATTTCTGTAGCAATAGAAGTTTGGAAATATTTATGCAATGCAACAAAAAAGTGCATCTGATTCCATAAATGGGATCAAATTGAACATAATGATCGCTCTGTCCCGTCCTGCAGCTGCACTAAAAGATAAAGCAGCAGTTCTGTGCCTTTGGTCACCTCCTTCATTCTCAGCATTTTCCTCTATATTTTCATTTTCCTTCTTCCTCTATTCTCACTCTTCTCCCCCACTGGACTGGTCTTTCCTTTTTGCAGCAGATTTCAGAGCAGGCTGGTTTCATCACACATGCAATTCCTATTCATAGAAGGTAAACAGTTTTGCTGGCAAGCTGGTGTTTCCATTTCCCTTTCAGCACAGCTGAGAAGTCTGACTCAAGCTTAACCCTCTAATCACTGCTACGCTGAATACTCTAGTTTTAAAAATAAATACAGACCATATCTCAAAGTTTTGTGTCTTGTTGCATCTGTCATATCAGGCTTGTGGCTTCTTTAAGCTTATAATTGTTATTTATAAAGGATTTCTTGATCATGTCCTGCATTTTTTTTTAGATTTTTCAGCACACATGCAAACTGCATACCATAGATACATTAGAAACATTAAAAACAATGTATGTGAGTTTCTGTAGAGGATCACAGTGCAGAGAGACAGTATTTTAGTCATGTTATTCCTGCAAACAGACGTCTTAAAGGAGACATATGCCTTTTTAAATTTATAATAGTTCTATGGTCTACACAAATTATGTTTAGGAAGTTCTTTCCACTAAATCCCTCAATCAATCTCAGCAGTTTTATTCTCCACATTTTCAGTACCTTCCAGAATCAGTCGTTTCAAGACGCTGTCACTTTAAGAAAACAAGCTGGAGCTGGCCACGCCCACCCATCCCCCACTCAGGCTGCTATAAGCTGAGAAGCTCCGATGCCTGAGAGGGGCTCAAAGTAGAGCCGCTGCTCGTCCAGCAGCAGCTGCTCTCCCCCAGCTGAAAGATGGCTCTATGTCAATATTTCCATTTGTGACATCACAAATTTGGACCTTTTGAAATGGCTTGTTTTAGGCACATAATTCATTACACCAAACACTGACAGAAAAAGAATGGACAATTTAGTTTCATGGTTAGAGTGTATATAGAGGCGGAGACCCACATGGCAGCACAAAAAAATGCAAAAGGTGAGTTTTACCTAATATGTCCCCTTAAATATCACAAATCTACTTTACAATCACTGTATTAAATGAGAATCTGTAAGTATTCTACATTGATCTGTGATTGGTATTTGAGAAATGCTGCTGTAAAAAAGTTACACAGAACCAAGAACCATAGACACCAGCTGGTGATATGAAGCAAACCAAAAATGTTTATGAATGGCATTTCAACGTTTATGAACTACAGTGAGGTCAGAAAGAGAGAGGGCAGCTCAATGACCTGCTTAAACTACACGACTGGTCAAAAAAGATACTCATCCAAAAAGATGAGACAAAAAGCTCATGTTATTCTGCTGCTAATCTCTCTTCCTGTTCTTGTTTAAGCAGAGTATTTTGTTTTAAATCCCTCAGATTAAAAGTGAAACTAACTCAAAGATTTTAAACATGACTTCCACAACCTTTTTATTTCAAAATGCACATGCAAGTTCCTGTCATGGATGCAATAAATAAATTACAGCCAATTAAAATAGACCAAATTTTTGTACATAGACTTCATACTCATTCATAAGACAACAGAGAGCATCGTGTTTTCGGTGACTGTCAGCAGTGCTAATGAAGGCTCCATTGTGTGAAGGCCATTTGCTGATGCAAGGCAAGGAAAATGAAATAAACAATAAATTAGCGACAAACGCAAGACCGAGCCAGATTTGCTAATTAGTTTAATACATTTATACTTGAAAGCAGATTTTCATAGAGTTTGTGACAGTGAATAACACCTCCTTTTCTTTTCCATCTACTTAATACCAGCTGTTAACAGCTTGGCAGCCCGTGGGTAATAAAGTTAGCGTTGTCACAAGGTGTCTATGAGGCTCTCTGAGGCTCTTCTCCTGGGGTAGAAAGCCTTATCAGGCCTCTGCACAACACTGTAGCAACTATGCCCCTTGCCTCACTTCATGCTGCTTCCATTATTCATGCGCATTTGCCCAGGTGAGAACAAACCGGGGGATCAGAAGTTGGCTGAACAGCTTATTAGACATTTAGACGCAGCTGTGCATGCTGGAAGGAGTAAAGGATTACGAGAGCGAGGGAACAAAGGTACAGCAAACAGTCAACAATAGAAGGTATATCATCAGGAATCAGTTTCACACATACTGGAGAGTATTTAGGTTCTAAACCAAGATCTGTGGGTTGTATCATGTAATTTCACTCTTCACTTAATTTGTAACGCCTGCAGCCAAAAGGCTGCAGAAGGATGATGAGGGTTTTGTGTGTGTCTGTGTGTTCATTAATAAAATATTTCATGAACCACTAGAAAAAATGTAATGAAACGTTCAGAAAGTCATCATTGGATCTACGGATGTTTAACTTTCGCAGTCAACCTAATTCAAGATGGCTGCCAGCGCTAAATAATGTTAGCAAACTCAAGAAACTCAGTCAAGTTTAACAGATACTGAGATACAAATATGGTGTATTAGCATCTGAGAGTTACCTCTAATACACAACAACCTGCTTTCACTTCTCTGCATCTCATCTTAACAGCTGAATGGTGCTTCCTTAGCTAGCTAACAGGTAGCTGGCCTGGCTTGAACTAACTATTGCCTCATTTCAATAACCTGAACATGGCTCAGTTTGGCTTAACTTGACTCAGCTTGTCATGTTGTGTGTGTGTGGGGGTGCACCCACAGCACATGAGATATTAACCAAACAAAAGTAGCACAAGGTGACCTGTAAACGACGTGGGGAGGTCTGTGCCACACATAAACACAACAATGCTGCAGAAGGCCCTGGAGCAAACAGTGACTCCGCCCCCTAGCCAATCAGCGATCGTCTGTCTCTGATGTTGCGTTTTTGGAACGGCTCAGTACGCTAAGAACCACAACAAAGCAGGCACTGAAGAGTAGGGGGAAAATACTGTCTAACCAAACCGAACCCATCTGAGCTACGCTGCTGTTGGAAAAGGGGCATTAGATATGAGGGGGTGAGGGGTTAAACTATCTAAAATTCATTTTTTTATGTAAACTAATATTAAATTTCACAACAAGTGTATACATAAGCATGATTCCTGATTGCAATTTTTATTTTTTTTCCACACACGTTCTGTAAAAATTGGAGATGCAGCTATTCCACTTGATCCATTGATCAGGTTCATATGGGTACACCCAAAAAGCACAATCTGTGTATCATTGTACTGTACTATCTGAAGTCCCCCACCCTACACACACACACACACACACACACACACACACACACACACACACACACACACACACACACACACACACACACACACACACACACACACACACACACACACACACACACATCAATAAGCATCATGGGACAAATGGGGGTGGGGCTTGTTCAGTGTCTGTGTGAATCTGAGACAGTCGTGCTCCCCACCCCTCTCTTTGCCTCAAGTTTCCTCACCTTGATTCTCTTTGCTGGAACTTCTACAGAGAGAACTCACTCCCGTTTACAAAGCAAACTCACCTTGAACATTGTGCAAGAGCCACAATGTAGTATTATTTTCTGACTTTTCCCAGAACTCCACAATGACTGACAAAACAATTCCCAACATGTTTCTGTGAAGCTAAAAATGAAATGAGACAACAGAGTAAAAAAAAAAAAGTTCAGGCTGCAGAATTTAATTCCTCCCGGAAAACCAACTCACTTTACCGACTCTTGACAACAATTTACAGCCTCATTTAGTCACATTTCTTTTTTTAATCTAACTCTATATATGTGCATAGGAGCACAAGTTAATGGCTTACCTTTAACTGGGGTTTTCTATAAAAATGCAAATTTACTGCACATCATGTGAAAAAGCAATCTAGACCCTGCATAAACAGAAGCTCAGCTGAAGAAGAGAAGATCTTTTCAGTGAGAAATTGCATTCTCACATACAGTTTATGAGACAAAACTGCCAAGAAAACAACAACCACATGGTGTGAATATTGAGGGAAAAGTTTTCCCCACAACTTTAAATGCACGGCGTTGACGCTTAAAATGAGCCAACTGATCCATGAGGCTCCAGACACTTTCAGAATATTGTGCCAACCTTGAAATTATGATTCTGGGAAGTCATTTTCTTCAGTTAAGGTATGGATCAGAGCGGTGCTTGTGTGGTAGCTGCACATTAAAGTGAAACAAATAACGGAAAAAGTAGAGGGCTGGGGTATTTTTTTGATATCGACATACTTTTTGAACGTGTTGCATTAAGATAAAATAAGAGAAATGTGCTTCCTCACGTTTCCTAAATCTCTCTGCACCAGAAACCCGGGGCAGTCTTTGAAACTGTGCAGCCAGCCAGAGAAACACATTTATATGACCGATTCAGACGATAGCACAGATGAAAGACTTGTTGCAGTCGTCTCAACTGAATCATCCACAACCCCATTACATACCGAACGAGCAACTAACCTCGTTTTGAGGATGACTCTGTCTTCTCGTTCCCCCTTTTCACAAGAGGAGGAGAGAGGAGAAGCAGTGTGAAATGAGAAAATGAAATCGATGCTTTATAAGTTTTAATGCTGAATGGATTCATGTACGGGGACCCCCAAACGGAGAAAAAAGAGGCACAGACGAGCTAAATTTATCTAAATGCAAAGAGAAACGTCAAGTAGGGACAAAAGGCAGTTTGACCAAAAGCTGTTTAAACACCAGCCTCCTTATTGAGCTTGAAATGTGGGTCAAAGTCTGCACACTGTGCCCTGAACCCTCAAGAGCCATTTGCCAGTTCAGCCGTAGTAGATGGCCCCATTAATAAAGCAGGAGGTGTTTGTGAAATGTTACTAGGTTACTCACTTATTCATTGTGACCCAGAGGAGACAGGAGGTGGAGAAATTAAAAAAAGGTACAGAACTAAATCAAAGGAGACGAGAAAACAAATGGAGGTCAGGAGAAATCAAAAATAGAACAGAAGAAATAAAAGAGGTAAATGAAGAGCTGAGAAAACGTGGGAGACCTTGCCATTAGTGTGACCCCAGGGAGGGGGTTCCTGTCTATCTGGCTCTACAAAGTCAGAGCTTTCTATTTATACAGCTCTGTTATGTTTGGCATTTCCTTCGAGGGGGGGTAGGGTTTAGCTATTGTTTTCCTTGGCTGCTGTTCGATTGGCTCAATGTGCTGAAATGTCAGCCGCTTGTGGCTCTATTTGTTCCCTTATCTTTATTTATCAGTGAGAAAATATTGTTTGTTCCTTCTCATGATGGGAAATCTAGTCTCTGGTGAAGAAACGTGCTGATTCACAACACCATGAATGAGCTCAGACAACCCTCTAATGGGCTGAAATTTCTTTTTTTAGTGTCTATATGAGACATGTTTCAGGTTGTCATGGTAGATATTGTAGCGCTGCTGTCAGGAGGCAAATCTGAGCTTGATGATCACATCTGTGGTGATATTCTAATAACGTGTGACGGATTAGAGTGAGTAGATTTATTGTGCAGAGTAATTCTTAAGTTGAGGAGCAGAAAACACCAGATGACCAGAAAACTCCCTGCAGACGATGAGGGAATTCTTCATAAACACAGGAAGGAAATGTTATTTAATAGTCGGACAAGAACAGGCAGGATAAAAGATGTATTTATTCATTTAGATTTGAATTTGATTTACCGTTCGATCTACGTTCCTACCCTCACATATGGTCACGAGTTTTGGGTATTGACCAAAAGAATGAGATTGCTGATACAAGCGGCCAAAATGAGTTTTCTCAACAGGGTGTCTGGGCTCTCCCTTAATGCTACTTCACACTGAAAGCATCAGCGGCGCGGAACGGTTTACTCGCGACAATCGCAGAACTCCAGTGCACACCGGGAGAGTCAGCTGCGAAGCGAATTCACCGCCGCGCTCCTCGCTCGACCCGCGAGATCACAAGATCCCTCGAGACTTCAAAGGTCACGGATTGTTTATGCCGTCCGCCATTAAACCAAAAAGAAGGAAATGACGTTTGATATCGCTGCTTGATGTCATTTATCATGTTTTTGCTCACCACTGCCAGGATTAAAGCTATGAAAAACACACCGCTGCACTTTTCAAACAATGCGGCAAGTAAATAAGCTGTGAGGTCACACGTATAGACGTAATCTACATAGATATGAAATCACATCGCTGTTACAGACTTTTATTTTGAAAATTACCGGGCATTTTACACTGAAACCGAGTGTGATTTCCTGTCTAGCCCTATGTTAATTGCGGAAAATGACGCATCCCAGAAGCGGCACGCAGCAAAAATAGAGCTTGATCCTATCTTTAGCGGCGCGGCGTGCCGCTTCTGGGACGCGTCTGGAAATTGCCACATCGCTGCTGGTTTGTGACACCCCCATAGACTATAATGGATCCTATTTGGAGCGCCGACGTTCCGCTGCCGTTCCGCACTGCTGATGCTTGCAGTGTGACGTAGCCTGTAGATTTGGGTGAGAAGCTCGGTCATGTAGGAGGGGCTCAGAGTAGACCCGCTGCTCCTCCACATCGAAAAGAGTCAGTTGAGGTGGCTCGGGCATCTAGTTAGGATGCCTCCTGGACGCCTCCCTTGTGAGGTTTTCTGGGCACGTCCAACTGGGAGGAGACCCAAAGGAAGACCCAGGAGCTGGCCCAAGTGGCTGGGAAGTCTGGGCCTCTCTGCTTAGGCTGCTGCCCCCTCAATCCGACCACGGATAAGCGGAGGAAAATGAATGGATGGATGGCCTTGTGATTCATTTTCTGTGGAAAAAGTGCTCTTGCACTCTTGTTTCAGAATTTAGTCGGAGGAGTGGGGGCCAGAAAACAACAGGATTACTAATTAATTTTCATAATATGTAAACGCCTCGTCTCTGACTGGGTAACAGCAACGTGACTCTTCCGCTGCCTTCGTTAACAAGACTAAGATTTTCCCCGTGGGGTAGAAGAGACGGGCTTTGTCTGAGCAGATCATTTTCACGTCTATTTCCTTTCAGCGGCTAATACGGGCGATGGGGGTTGAAGAAAATTTTTCACATTCAGCATGCATGTGAAACTCAGAGTGACTGATCGTATTTCAAAAATAACAAGTATGACGCGTTTTCTCAGTGAGCGAGTCCTTTAAATTGAGTTCAAGTCAAGTCTTAAATCTAATTCAAGTGTAAAAAAAAATAGGTTCAAGTCCAAGATGAGCTCTACATCTTTAAGTCTTTAAGAACTTAAGAAAAAAACATTTACTTTCTTTTGCAAAACATAGTAGAAATATTCCCCGTCCAAGACAGGCTCTGATTTAATACCCAATCAGCTCCAGGTCCTTCCTCTCAGGACTTTCCTTTAGGATTATAGAAGCTGCAACAAAGGTTAAAGGTTCATTTATTCTTATATGTTTCCACTGTTTTCTATATTTAGTGTAATGATACGGTGATGCAGCTGTACTTTGAACCTCTTGGACATATTGTGTGAACCCTTCCTAAGACTTTACATCATTTCAACCAGTCGGTGTTAGGCTGTGCTACAGATGGTTTCCCTCCAGCTTGGAAAGCTCCTTCTTTGAAGTGGAACCTAAAAAAGATTCTATAAAAGCATTTCTATAAACTCCACTCAGCTGCACTTCCAGCAGCTCAAACACAAAAAGAAAGAGAACTGCTACCACTAGACACAAAAGCTATGGTTCCTGTAGTCCAAAAACACACACAGTGATGATATTTTAGTTCTGTTCTTACACAGGAATGGAACATCCACTCACACTGGACACGCTTTTTAAAACTGAGAACTAAATTAAGCACTAAAGAACGTTTCAGGTGTTAGAAAACAGCTAAAATAGCAAATATCTTCTGGGGTGAGAGTATAAATAAAAGCACCAAGCTAAGCTCCCATAAATGATTCAATGTAGAATAAGGCCTTATGGAAAAAAACACTACGTACAAAAATGAGACCTGTCTCACACCGAAATCCACAAAAACTCAGTTGTCAGTAAAGGTCAACCGAAATTGGTTTTTCTATTGCTGATACTGATGCCGATATCTAGAGGTCATGGTCAGCTAATGGCTGATATGTGCTGCTGATTTTTTTTTTTACCTTATTTGCATGCTAAAATGTCACTAATATCAGTTGATGAACAACATTTCTGAACCTGAATCATTTTTTGAACACTGTTCAATCTCTTAAGGAGGTTACTGCTCAACTTGGCTCTAGTCTAGAGGAATAAAAAACAAAGACCCAGGTTAGAAATCTTGGTGTCATAGTTGATTCAGACCTGAGCTTCACTGGTCACATTAAGGCTATAACTAGATCAGCGTTTTCTCATCTTCATCAAATAGCAAGACTCAGAGGTCTCATGTTCAGACCAGACCTAGAGAAACTCATTCATGCGTTCATCTCCAGCAGGCTGGACTACTGCAACGGTCTCTTGGCTGGTCTTCCCAAAAAAGCTGTGAAGCAACTGCAGCTTATTCAGAATGCTGCTGCTAGAGAGAAAACCGAGCACATCACTCCTGTTCTTAAATCTCTACACTGGTTACCAGTAAACTACAGAATCCATTTCAAAGTGCTTCTACTAGTTTATAAATCACTCAATGGCATGGGGCCAGAATACATGTCAGATCTCCTTCCAGTATCTACACCCAGCAGGGCTCTGAGACCCTTAGGAAGCAGTCAGCTGGTAGAACCCCGGGTCAGAACCAAACAGGGTGAAGCTGATTTTAGCTACTATGCTGCACACAGATGGAATCAGCTTCCTCATGACCTCAAATGTGCCCCAACTCTAGTAACTTTTACATCAAAATAGAAAACTTTCATGTATTCATCAGCCTATGAATGATTGTTTCTTATGCTGCACCTTCTACACTGTAACCGCTCACCCTTTGTCCATTTCTTTTTAATTTATAAATCCAAATTGAATTTGTATGTATTTTAATTGTGCTGTCACATTGATTTTATTGTTCTTGCCATTCTTGCTAAATGGAAAGCACACTGAATTGCCTGTGTATGAAATGTGCTATATAAATAAAGCTGCCTTAATTTAGTGCACTGCTAAGTGTTAAAATCAGACACCTAACTAAAGTTAATCAAACAAATCAATTAACTAACCAAGAATTAAATGTTTAAAACTGGAATATAAAAATAACTTTAGCTTGAAAAGAACTTTTAGAGCATTTATAATACAGATTTTATATGTTCTGCCCAGGAATGTATCTGTATTTAAATCTGCTTTACTGAGGAAGTATATCGGTCGATGCTGATATATTAAAAATGATAAATATCGGCCCGATATATCGTCTGACCAATATATCGGTCTACCACTAGCTCTTAGCTCAACAATAGCTGCACAACATTTTAAAAATAGACATTCGCCTAGGTAAAGAAAATCAAAGAGTACAACTGTGAATGTAAACAATTCGTGCTGCAAAGAACTGCACTGGGGGTCGAAAACATAAATAAACTCCAACGAGTCTTTTTTTAAGTGATTTAATTATTTTGATACCTACTGCTCAAAGTTGTAAGGGCCTCAATAAAACAGTCAAACTCAGAGTTGCAGCATCATAATTTAGGTAAACTAACAGGGATGAAGTACAACCTCCTGCAGGCAGTGACAGTGAGGCACAGCAGAAGACCTAATGAAGCATTTTTATCCATGTGTATAAAAAGCCTGCTGGGTGGAATGAGTGTACGATGATGAGTCTGTGGGAATTTGACTCAGTAAAAAACTATTTTTTCTGACTTTGTACAGCAGCCATTAAACCTCCTGAATAACAGCTTGATGATCATGAAGCTCCACAATGCCTCCTCCTGTTTACGTCCACCGTTTCTTCTCCACTTCTCCAGGATTTTCTGACTATTTTGAGTAGTGTTTACATCAACTTGCAGGAACTTAGAGCTATGGTCTTCCTTGAGGTTGGAGACATTCAGAAATATAATTTAATTAAGCAAACATGGTGGAAATTTCATGCTCATTTGGGTTTCCGTAAATGTAACGACTTTCCATGTTTATTAGGAGTTGAAAGCCAGCTTAAAAGCACGGCATACACCTCACGTTATGATGTTTGACTAACCACAGGTCACGCTACTCTTTCTGACCAGAGCCCCAAACAGGGTGTGGTGCAGTCAGCCCAACAGAGAGGCTTCTGAGCTGGGCACATGATGTCAAACACGGGCCTGATTCATGGCTCCTGGTGCCAGGACGGGGTGAGAAAATGGAAAAAACCAAAGCCACAACTGAACACAGCTACCAATTCATTCTGGATCAAGAGGAGCTCAAGGCTTGATGCTGCCAAGAGACGATGCAAAGACATGAATAAAATAAGTCATATTGATATTTTTCTTTATTTTATTAGTTTGTGTGGTATTAGTTTAGTATTTTAATATAAAATGACTTGAGTAAAAAAATGACTGACTAAAGTTCAGGGCTCTGGGTGCATTTTATTGACTTTTAGCTTCTAAAAAACTGAACCATAACATAATTGTAGCTGCTCTCTGCTTCTGATATGAGTTACATTGGCCTCCAAATCCATATGAGCAGAGGTTCATGCCATGACCGTCAACTGGAGCATCCATAATGAGGTGTGGGCCCAGTATTGATCAGCTGTCTGTGTATACAGCCTCACACATGATGTTTAACAAGCTGCAGTGTGGGATTATATGAATTTATAGTAATGGGAAAATTTTTTTAATCAAACAATGCAGTTTAATTTAGGATGGAATTAGAACGTACAAGCTGTGTAAGTCTGCACTGTGCATCGTCTTAATAAACCTGAAAGTAAAGTCTGTTATATTGGCACATAATGTGTATTCATTATAAAAAAATGCATCAGTAGAGATTAACTTAATCCACAAAATGAAGTTAAATCTATAAGATGTAGCTCCTTTTATGGAGCAGTGAGCTCATTCGTGCACAGAGGAGTTCAATGTTTTAACTGAGCAGCATGAAGGAAGTAATTTATTCTGGAGCATTTGACTGGGATCATGACTGAAGTCAGAAGTAAGCTAGGCTGCTATCTAAAATCAGTTTGTCACTGAGCAGGGCTCATCGATTGGAAATAGTGAACAACATTCACAAGGTTGTTCCCAAAACTGATCTCAGTCTCACCTGAGTTGTTTGCTCTGCCACAGGAAATGTCAACATTTTCAAAAGAATATTGGCAAAATAAATTTCTCCTCAGAAGAGTCACAGATTCATCATATGTACGTAGGCAACTTTGGTCCACAGGCAAACAGAGCTTTTTGGAGCATTTTCTTTTGTAACAGTTACCTATGTGGAGATTTTCTGGAGAGAAAAATTGATCTGATGAAGAGAATTTTTCATAACCCATTAGTGGTGTTATGGGGGTATCTGAGCCTTTTTGTCAGAATAATGCATATGAAGATATTTTTAATAAAAACAGAGTAAGTATAGAAAGGCTTTAGACACTTTGTGACTATAAGCAGTAGCAAAAAAAAAAAACACTGCATGATGGTTGCTGAAGTTGCAATTACAACATATTCTCCAGATCACTTTGCAATAAACAGAAATATATTGCAAAAGTGTAACAATTCAGTCCAATCATAACAGGATATAATGAAATTTGAGCTTTTTTTATTTTGTTTCTCCATTCAGTTGCCAACAGCTGCAGCCCAGTGAAAAACTGACTCAAAGCTGCTATAGCGAATCTACAGAACAAGCTAGGTTTTGACTGCAAACACGGCCATGAAACACTCACACCTCCCCTCAGGTATCTTCCTGGAGATGCTTCTGCCAGAACTGGAAACACACGATGCCAAAGGAACTGAGATGGCGCTAAACACCAGTCACCATTTTCTAGCCGGCTGTCTCTCCTCTGATATTATTGAGCGGAGAACCTCTCACACCAGTGGTGTTCTGTTGCTAAATACATGAGTGGGTTATGAATGGAGGACCCAGGGAAGTGCGTCGGTTTGGTGAGACTGACAACAAGATGGTCCAATATTTGCTTTCAGTCCGAGCTGTGTTATTGGTTTTTGGACAAATGCGAGAACCACTTCATTCATTTTTAAAAAATCTCCACAACATATTCAATTCGATTCATTTATACAGGTCCTTCTCAAAAAATTTGCATATTGTGATAAAGTTCATTATTTTCTGTAATGTACTGATAAACATTAGACTTTCATATATTTTAGATTCATTACACACAACTGAAGTAGTTCAAGCCGTTTATTGGTTTTAATATTGATGATTTTGGCATACAGCTCATGAAAACCCAAAATTCCTATCTCAAAAAATGAGCATATCATGAAAAGGTTCTCTAAACGAGCTATTAACCTAATCATCTGAATCAACTAATTAACTCTAAACACCTGCAAACGATTCCTGAGGCTTTTAAAAACTCCCAGCCTGGTTCATTACTCAAAACCGCAATCATGGGTAAGACTGCCGACCTGACTGCTGTCCAGAAGGCCATCATTGACACCCTCAAGCAAGAGGGTAAGACACAGAAAGACATTTCTGAACCAATAGGCTGTTCCCAGAGTGCTGTATCAAGGCACCTCAGTGGGAAGTCTGTGGGAAGGAAAAAGTGTGGCCCAAGGGGTTAAAATGAAGGCAACTGGACTTCTTTGGTTTCTTGAAACCAAAGAAGTCCAGTTGCCTTCATTTTAACCCCTTGGATTACCATGACCTGGATGA
>SSNS01000087.1:656307-719714 GCA_006937985.1 Aphyosemion australe
GGTCACAGCGCATTCACCCCTTCCCTCGGGTATCTTCTGGAACCGGAAACCCACATTGCCAGAGGAAACGAGATAGCGCTAAACACCAGTCACCGTTTTTTAGGTCCAAACATCTTTAGTTGTCCGTGACTTCAAATGGTGTTTTTCTTTTTGGGACTCTGGTAGTTTGTCCTAAAGTTGAAGTGGTAGCAGAAAACGCTGCACAACGAGAAGAGGTGACCGGACCCTGAGGAAGATTGTGGAGAAGGACCGATTCCAGACCTTGGGGGACCTGCGGAAGCAGTGGACTGAGTCCGGAGTGAAACCATCCAGAGCCACCGTGTACAGGCGTGTGCAGGAAATGTGCTACAGGTGCCGCATTCCCCAGGTCAAGCCACAGCAGTGCCACAGACTGATTGCCTCCATGCCACGCCGCATTGAAGCCGTCATTTCTGCAAAAGGATTCCCGACCAAGTATTGAGTGCATAACTGAACATAATTATTTGAGGGTTGACCTTTTTTGTATTAAAAACACTTTTCTTTTATTGGTCGGTTGGAATTATCACGATTTATTTTTTGCAAAATCACGATCTCGATTTTATCACGATTTTTTCCATTTCGACAATTTATACATTTTGGAAGTTATTTACCGATAAAATAGATCAATTTAAAAGCATACCCCTTCACAGAAAATATGATAAAATATTTCAGACAGGGTACTGTTTGAACACTTGTTTTAATTTAGGTAAGAAAAATAGTAAATTTGTTCTATTACAATTACATGATCAAACAAAAAATGCCTTTCATTTAAAAATCCATAATGGGTTTATATATTAGCTTTTAATGTCTTTGGAGCAGCTTTACAGTTCCAGGGCTTAGTTTCTTTATTTGTTTGAACAAAAAAGTTCAGAAATGTTGGAGAATGGACCAAGTTCTGTTTAATGGCATGTCTCAAATGTCCCACAGGCACTTTTATTTATTATATATTTATAATTAATGAAAAATAATTTAACTTCTATTTAGAGGTGGCTCATAGTCAATCATCCAAAATATATTAGTAATTATTTCTTGTCCAGAGAAAAAAATCTATCTAAATTCATGATGTGTTTGCGTTTGCATCCAATACAAGAGGATTACGCTCATTGCCTTTTTGGACTTGCTGCTCTCCGTAGATGTTTCCTATGAGGGAGGGGTCTGGCCCGTCTCTTCACAGGATAAACAAAGCTCCGGTGGCAGCTACGGTGAAAAGGCTCGCTAAAATACCGTGAGATTGATTTTAGGCCATATTGCCCATCCCTAATAGTGACATTAATTTACATTGAATTGCAAAAGTGATTAAACTACTCGGAATAGTAATTGTGATTAGATTCTGTAAGTTTATGTTTGATTCAAGAATAACTGCACATAAAAAGGAGACTTTATGATGTTATAGTGTTAATATACTGTTGTTCTGCATATTTATACGAGTTTCACAATAATTAAGCAGAATATGTGGAAATATAAAAGGCTAGCTAGATTCATTTTTTGCAAAGACCTGATGAGAAGCAGAAAGAAGCTCGATCAATATTTCTGTGTTATAGAAATAGTTTTACAAGTTGTTTCAGCAGCAGCAGCAGCAGCATAGCAGAGGTCCCAGAAAGCTTAAGTTGTATTGCAGATTCCATGCACACAGAAGACCTTAATAATAAAATATCTGACTAATAGGGGGACTGCACCCCAGTGGTGCTTTGTGTCTCACAGTACCTCTACTTTACATTACACAATCTATTTCTAGCATTCTGTGTTCTCTCCTAACAAGGGCCACAAATCAGTGTTGCTTCAAACATTTCCCTTGCTGCCTCTGAAAAGCTGCTAAGAACCGTGTAAGCTCCATTACTGACCAGGGAAATTCATCAGCAAAACAACCACTAAAGATCTGTTGAGGGAAGCAGTTGGAGGTCAGATCAATGAACCAGCTATGAGATGGGAATTAGATCTTGATGACAATGAGCACAACATTTGGACTGCAGTTAAATACTGACCAAATTACTTGTAAGGTAATTTAGGTCTACCCCCCCAACTCCAATTAGCCTGAGCATTCGCTGTCAGACAGTAGGAAGGATACGGAGCAGTGTTGGATGTAACTCACCCCCCACCACTCTGCTATTGTTAATATTTCAGAGAGTAGCAGAATAATTGAGCTCCTACAGAAAAAAGTCCAACATTAAACTTTTTTTTGTACTTTTGAAGTGAAATTTGCCTCCTGGTTATCTTTTTATCAGAAAAGGCATCCTAATTAATTTGATCTACCATTACATTTTACAAAGGTGTCATATATTTAGTACATTTAGGATTTGTGGGATTGCTTTAAAAGAAACAACAAAAGAATGTAAAATACTTGATGGAATTTTTGAAAAATGTTTAAACCCTCTGACTTCCTAAATTATGTCCAAACAGCTGCTATGAGCTGCTTCAATTAGCAAACAATAAGGAGACTTTTGAAGAAAAATTGGGCTAATCAATTCAATAAATAATGTTTGTTTATTGAAACAAAGACTTTTAAGATCAGGTTTTGGCAAAATTCAGCACAGTTAAACTGTTCTTTATTGCAGTAACACATCTATAAAAAAATCACGTTCTCAAAGAGGCTTAAATCACTATTTTCTTGCACTTTAGCTAAAAATAACACCCGAAGCCTCATAAATCATTAAACCTTGTGTTTAAACATACAATGCAAATTTCATAAGAATATCTATTGGGTTTAAGAAAACAGAACAAGACTTTAGATCTCCAATAACTTGTGAGTCGATCTCTGTGGGGATAAAAGCTCTGGCGCTCCTGTTTCAGGACATAGAAGTTAGTCGGAGAGTGGAGCAGAAAACGGCAGATCTTGGAGTCTTATTTCCTGATATTCGGACATCTCCCTTCTGATTGGATAACAGCAATGCCACTCTACCACTGACTCTATTTGCTCTGCAACGGTGATGTTTTATCTCCGCAAATAACACAAGCCTGGAGGAGTTCTGTTGTGTGGTGGAGCTTCTACTAGCCGAGACGGGCTCTGCTCTCTTCTGAACGCTTAAACAACAACAGCCTTCCCAGTCATGAGCCAAGATGGGTGAGTCCATCAGTGCTAATTTTCAGTGTGACGAAGAGCTGTCTTAAAAGAAAAGCTGACGTTGAACTGAATGAAATCAACACCTTTTGAACTCTTTACAGAAAGATGAATGCTTTGTTGTTGTGCTGCCAACGGTGCAAGGAGGAACATTTCACAACTAGATATGAATGGATGAGAGGAAGAAAACTGACTTCTGTAATAATCATAAAGTTGCAGTAGCAAATTTGGAAAACAAATTAGGTTAAAACTGTTTTTTCATGCCTCTTAACAACGTTCTAACATAGTATAGCTATAAATATATTGTGGAGATAAAAAAAATTAATAAATAAAGTGGTTATCTCGCATTTGTCTAAAAACCTCCACCAATAACACGTTTTGGACCAAAATCAACTACTGGAAAATCTGGTCGTCGTCTCGCTGAACCGCAGCACTTCCCTGGGTCCTCCACTCATAACACACTCGGGTATTTAGCAACAGAACACCACTGGTGTGAGAGGTTCATGCTTCTGGGAGCCTGACATATTTATGCGTACAAGGTGCGTTTAAATGCTGGGTAAAAGCTGGGATATCTGAATTTACTTTAGTGTTCCTCTAAACTTATTCCCTTAAACCTTGTGCTGAATATTAAATATCAACCACTACATGTTGTTCTTTGACTGGGAAAAGCAGGCAAGTCAAACCGGGAGAAGACCCAAATAGAAAGCAATCCCAGTGGTCTACCCTCAAGATTAAGTATGCCATATACACATTTAGCTGGATTTTGTAAAACCAAATATCCTCCCCACCCATCTAGGAAAAACTTGGGTACACACCACCCAGTTTTCAGCAAAGAAAATCCTGTGCATTGTGAAGCACGTTCATAGGCATGCCAAGCCTGTAGGTGGCAGTAGTTCTCCAAATCATCATCGTCTTTGCCAAAAAACATTCCTTGGACGTGGAATAACATAGTGGACAATAACCATCCTTTACGTTACCCTTCGTCTGTGGTCTTCTACACAGAGCAGTAATTGTGATTGTAAAAACCATAGTGAGTTTAAACACAGGTCGTAAATATGACGTAAGAGCCTTTTTGTCACGGGCAGTGACATTTTAATACCTAAACCCCGGTTATTTATGTCCACATGCAAATCCTGACAATGGAGAATTTGCAAATCTCCACCTTGGACCAACTTATTGACAGATTTTGGTGCCATATATCTTCACTTTCATGTGGATAACAGGACAAATTGTAGAAAATATCTTTGGTTTGAGGGATATGTGGCTGCGTGTGTACAGGGTCTGAGTTAAACCTACAAGCTTTGCTATCCAATTATAATCAGACTGCAAGACTTTTAGAAAATTGCAAAACATTTTATGTGTCTGATACACCATCCTCCTGACATTTCTCTGTTAGCAGGTGCTAACGTCTGTGTGAGCTAAGCCACTTTAGCCATTGCTAGCTAATTCCTACTACTTACCATTTAGCTCATTAGTGCTGTAGGATGTAAATTCTTTGTCCAAACAGAGATTGTTCTGAAAGCTACCTACAGTTAATAAAATAGTAAATACATATATATTTTTATTTTACACACAAAAAACATTTTTAAATGACCTAAATGTCCCTTTAATGCCAATTTACCTAAACAGAAGATCATATTAATCTTGTACCAGAGGATGAGCAAAGTTGATCCAACCACCTGCATGATTTGATGGCCAGGTTTTACCCCTTTGTCTCGCTGTCTTGAAACATGCAGTGAGGACCCAAAAAGATTTATGAAGTCTGCCACATCATTTATCCATCCTCAAAACGTTTGCTTCAACTCCCACATTCATCCCTTTGATCACTGTTGGATCACAGGGGAACATTTTCTCTAATGAATGATCCCACTGTCAGATTTCCATTTACTGTTTACTTTTCTTAACTAATTAGCTTTCAAATTATAATTAATGCACCGATAATACACTATACCACATTGATCACAAATATAGAGTGCAGATTAATTGAGTTTTGATGAGTGCCTGAGTCCTCCGTGCTTTCTGTTCTTGCACGTTGTGAAGTAATCACCTGCAGTGAGAAACTAGGTGTCCAACAATTAGAAATGTTTGTTTCCATAAGATTTATGGCCCCCCCCCCCCCCCCCCCCCAAGACTATTCTGACACTTTCTATTTAATGCCAACGTTTCTTGCAGATGTCTGTGGTTTTGTTGCACTATTAATAAACAGATGTGGATTAGAAGCTCTGTACAAGTCGTGGCACCTTGAGCAATTGATAGTGTGATTATTCTTACTTCTCTGTGCTCAATTCATTTCTTTTCCAACTATCACAAGAGAAAAAAACTATTCTAGGCATAATTTCCAACATGAAGACCAATTCCTAAAAATTCATCCAAATAAATGTTAATAAAACCAAGGTCCTGGGACCTAGGCAGTTCATTCTCTAGCAGAATGTGTTTAAAGGAAACTCACAAAATTAAAAAACTCAAGAGACCTAAGTTTATGACCAGAACCATGTCTGAGGGTAGAGGTGATTTATTAGAGCTGCTCAGAAGAATTAGTGCTCCAGCTCCAGGTTACATTTGTTGCAGAAAGCTGGAACAATGTGACCAACGGCGAGGCACGGAGCAGAGGGCAGGGATTTCAAAACACCAGGGGTTCTGATGCATAACCTCTCCTGGTATGTGCCTGAACTGCATAAAAGTGACGACCACACACACACACACACACACACACACACACACACACACACACACACACACACACACACACACACACACACACACACACACACACACACACACAGTTGCTCCTGTCATTAGAATGAGGTGATGTGTGCTACTGTCTGGTACACAGACTTCAGACTTGCTAGAGTCATCTATGTGAACGGTAGACTTTTGGATAATACAGGAATGATCAGATTTGGCATCAAAGTGAAATGCCGTGTGAAGATTAAGAACTGCACTCTTGTTAGAACTGGGATTAACTATTATTTGGAAAACTTTGCTCAGTTTAACTAGCCACACCCAGGTCTGATTACTGCCCTGTAGAATAAAAAATAATCACTTCAACAGAGCCTGTCTAACAACACAAAGCAGATCAAAAGATTAAAAAGCAACACGTTGTGGCCAGCTGTAAATAAATGCAACAACGAAAAAACCTGAACAACATCTAAAGCTCTGCAGGCGTCACTTAGTGAAAGTTAAGGTCAGAGAAATGTCAGTGAGAAAGAGATGGGGTAAAGAAAGGCATCCATAGGCCAAAACCTTTATTGACCAAAACAACACAAAGACTCGTCTCACATTTACCCAAAAAACATGTTGGATGATTCCTAAGAGTGCTAGGAAAATATCCTGTGGACTGCCAAGGCAAAAGTGGAACTCTTTGGAAGATAACAGTATGTGTCCATTACTAACTGCATCATTCCAACAGTCAAGCATGGTGGTGGTAGTGTGATGGTCTGGGGCTGCTTTAGTGTTTCATGACTTAGATGACTTGCTGGATTTCAGCTTTCTACCAGAAAAACCTGAAGTAGAAAGTCTGACTTTTGACCTAAACAGGCCGTTCATGCAGGAAAACCCTCCAATGTGGCGGATTTAAAACAATTCTGTAAAGAAAAGTCGGATCAAATTCTTCTGTAGTGATGTTTCAAACTCATTACCAGTTAAAACAAACACTTGATTGTTGCTACCGAGGGTGTTGCAACCAGTTTTAGGGGTCAATTACTTTTTCTTTTAGGGTTGGGTTGGATAACTTTTTTCCTTTAATAAATGAAATGATCAGTTATTTACTCAGATTGTCCCATTCTGATTCCTGTTTGCTGATCCTGAATGTTTAAGTGTGACAAAAAGCAAAAACAGATGTGCAAAGGGGGGAATACTTTTTCACAGTATACTTTAAATCCTGTTAGTGATCATGTGGCCAAAGAAGGCTATGTTCAGGGTTGTTAAACTCAGGATTTTACTCTTAACTTAGTGTTCAGCATGTTTAAAGGCTTCCTTGTATGACACCAAATTAATATAATATAAATTGTCTCTGAGGTGAAATAATTCTGGAATTTTTCCTGTCCAAACTGCTGCTTTAGTATGTATAAATAAAAAAAATGAAAATTACAATATAATTTATATTCTTGCAGACAGAATGGCAAATCCAATTAAATTATTTATTGCAATGAAAGAAGCTAGATAAATCCAGGACAGGGGTAAGAACTAACTCCTGTTTGCTCTGACAGTTGTGCTGAATTTTTTACTATTTCTCTGGGCCAGAATGCAGAAAAATATTCAGCATCACTTGCATTTTGTAGCTTTATCAGTAGAGTCAGGCCGTATGTGATCCAAACCCTCGAATGTTTTACAAACCTCACAATTTAAGACCTCTCCAACTGTAGTTCTTTCACAACCTTCTGTTCTTGGTGAATAAATGAGGATTCTCAAGCTGTATGTTCCACAAAAGAGGGTAATAGGAGGTAAAGAGTTGTGTCCACTGGCCTTGGAACGCTAAAAGGGAACACCACCCAATTTCCCACAGCGTAAAGGGAGATGGACAAAACTAGACAGGAGGAAGGGAGGAGGAGGAAACAACCCTATAGAGGGAAAGATCTGGAATGTGAATGTATGGCATTTGAAGGTTTAGGAAGCAGCCTGGAGCACTGGGTCTGCTCTTGTCTCTTTGAGATAGAAGCGCTCATGAGTGTGCTGATGTGTAATCAGCCTGATGAGCCATGTTGTGTAACAGAATGAGACAGTCAGCTTCCGGGGTGTAGGGAGAACAGAACGCACCCGGGTCTAAAAAATAAAACTACAAAAACTGTCTCAAAACGTTTGCGAGTGTTCTTATTTCCCTCGCTGGAGCCTCAGTGTTCTGTTGCTTTAACTTTGGACATCTTTACAAAGTTTGCTAGACAAATGATCTCTTAAAGTCACCACAGAGTCATCACAGGCATCTGGAACTCGTCTCTAAACAGTTTCCGTAAGTCAAAGAGTGCAAGAAATGTGCAACAACTTTAGGAATGTTTGGCCAAAAAACTGTGGATAAAAGGGTTCATTTAGACTAAACTGGGTTTGTGACCAAACGTAGAAGCAATTTTGTCATATTCACCATGATGCAGCCATGCATAAAACTGGTCAATGTGATTCCAGCAACAATTTTGCAATTTTTTGGTTTTCTTTTGTAATTGTGGGTCTTAGTGAACTGCTGAAAATACAGATTGCAGTGAGATGACACCCAAAGGACCAAGTAGGTTTTTAGTCCACCTTTTTGTTGCTTGCCTTTGCTAAAACAGCTGGGAAAGGGAAAAGTGCATCTGGAGTCAGGATTTGATGCTTAGCAGAGAGCCTTGATTAGTGGCAGCCAATCAAAAGCCCCAAACATTTATCCTATAACAACAATGGTTAATGCTACCCAACAGAGGCTCACAGCAGCCAAACAGCCAGGCGTCCTCACGCTGTCGGCTGAGCTCAGCAGGATCAGCAGAACTCAGCAGAGTTCAATGTTTGGCGTTCAACTCAGGAGACAGATGAGTTATGCGTGACACCCAAACACATCAATGACAACTTAATGCATTTCATCATCTATTTGACAGGGTATTCATTCATTCATGATGGGGCTCAGTGCTCTGCTGCTGCCCTGAAACAGAGCTGGTTCTCAGATGTGTTCATTTCTCTGAATCAGATGTCAGTAAGAACACCTTTTATGAAGATTTCTAAAACATTTTTGCAGATGACCACCTTTAAAACTCCTAATCTGAATCAGTAAAGAGTGCATCTGAAGCCTGATGACTTGATGCACTCCGAGTTGGACAGGATAGGGATGGATTTCATCGAGAGATTTATGGTCTCCAGGAAACTAGACGGGATCCTTTCATGCGTTTTTCAAATAGTTCCAACATTCCTGGCATGGCACTTGTGATCCGATATGCACATGGAAACCCAAACATGAAGCCAGTATCACCTTCCTCTGAAAAGAGACACCTGGGACTTATTTAAACACACTTTTAACCAAAATGAGCGCAGAAATCTGTTGCGCATTTTGCTGATACATTAATAAGCCAATAACCCAAACCGCTCCATAAATGCCTTTAAAGTTTATGCAGCAGATATCAATAATAAAAACCCTAAGTGTCTAAGTTTCAGCAGCCTACCTCAGCCATATTCATGTGCGTCAGACTCGGGTCCACGCACCACAACACGCGTAAAGAAATTCCAAGCTGATGGTGGAAAAATGGAATCACCAAGTCCTGTTTGCTCCTCCCGAGCGCGAGCGCAGCCAAACCAACCTGAGCCGCACTTCACACCAAGACCCACTCAGACAGACACCTTTGAGCGCGCAGGGGAGGGGTTTCAGACACCTACCAGCTTTAAATGCCCGATGCGCTTTTCCCCTGACATCTTGAAAGTATCCCGGAGTCGTCGGTGAAGAAAAAACCCACACACAAGAGGATTAAAAAAGAAAGCGGGAAGGCTGAACCGAGAATGGATCCTATTCTGGAGAGGACTTCTTTTCCCTTCGCGTCTGTTCCACAAGGCTCCGCGCAATAAACGCCAGCTCAGTTCAGTCAGAGCGCAGAGAGCGGCACCGCTCCGCTGGCGACAGCTCCCAGGCACAGCAGAATGTTCAACTTTGGAAAAACGAGAGAGAGAGGGGGAGAGAGCGAGCGAGAGGGACAGAGAAGGGAGGGAGGGAGACAATCACAGGAAAAGCGGCTCCTCCTCCACCCATACAATACAAAACGCACAGGCAAGCAGATGGAAGCTCCAGTGATGTGAGCAGAGCTGAGAACAAAGTGTCAAAGCCCCGCTTACTGCCTCTGAGTACAGCAGGTCACACTGTAAACAGAGCCTCAGGTGGAGGGTGGGGGTCTGCTGGGATCCAGGTGTCAGACAATTAGGTCACATGTGGTTAATTCACCTTTATGACAGCCAGTTAGGAAGAGGAACGACTCCCGTGGCCACGAGCCTATTTTTAGTTTCTTCTTCTGGAAAATGATGCAACTCTAGGCAATAAAAGCAGATCAGTAGTTAAATAGCCTAGACTGTTCAGTTTTATCAATAAGTAAAACAAGAGAGGGTGCAGCAGCAAAAAAGGCCCAAAGGCAGCAATTAAAATATGCATGGATTTTAACTTCAGCAAAAGTGGTTTAGATAGTAGTAGCACCACTCTGAATTAATTAGATGAGTTTCTGTGTGTGTGGCTGAAGCTAATCTGTGTGTCTAATGTGACTAAATCAGCGGCAGATTTATTGATTGGGCCAATTAAACGGCTATTTGGCACCTTTTAAATAATCAATTAATGTCTGATACCAAATGGAAAACGCTGCAGCTACACTGCAGATATTTAGTTTCATGCAAAAACATTTGATCTGTTTTTTTAATCTTCAGATTTTAGTTTATTTTGTTGAATGTCCAAACTATGAAAAGAAAAACAATGAAACATGTTTGCAACTGTATCTCATTTTTGCATAAGGGTTGATTATAATTCAAGGCAACATTAATCTACAAATGCTAATAATAAAAACATTCAGATTAAGGTAATAATAATGAATGGTGTTAATGTTCAATCTTTATATTCATCATCATCATCATGGTTAAAAAAAAGGTAAATAGGTGTCCCAGAACCCCCCCAAGGTGCTTTACAACACAAGAGTCATTCACACATTGGTGGTGATAAGTTACAATGTAGCCACAGATGACAGAAGCGAGGCTGCTGCACACAGACGCCATCAGTCCCTCTGACCACAAGGCATGGAGGGTGAGGGGGTGAAGTGTCATCCCAAGGACACGACTTTGGCACATTAAGGGGGCCACGTTAAACATTAACGTCAAAGCATAGAAGCATGAAAGATAAAAGGGAATAACAAAGAAATACAGCAGAGAAGACACAATAGAAGCTTTAGGGGAAGTATATATAACAAAAGGAGCATCTAGTATTTTCAGGTGTGTTGAAACAGGGAAAACACTAAAATATATGGGATAGCGAGGACCCGAGTTTGACACCCCTGGAAACCATTCAAAGTTGATGCCAAAACTCTTTCAAACAAGCAATCTTCCTGAGCTGCTGCCATCTTTGTTGTTTTGATCCTCTGCAGCTCTGCTGTCATCATAACAAAAGGCCCTGCCTTAATGGTGCCACATCTGCCCAATGTATCTCTACAAACATAGAATGCTCTGATTGGCCATGCCTAAACTTAGCCTAGCCAATGGTAGACCTGCTGAGACTACAATGGAGCGTGGGTAGCATAGATATCATATATATCGCCAGATGCCTTAACTGGGAGTCGACAGCGTCCCTACACGGCGGCCATCTTACTGCTGACAGCAGACGCTCCGCTCTCAATGGTAGCAGCTGGAAGATGAGTGATAACTTACACAAAACCACTCATAACTCCAAATATTAACGGATTTACAAATGGTTTGCATTATTACAAACCTTATAACACATAGGCTTGATAGGACATACTTTCACATTTTTAAATTAAAGGGCCAAATCCGTCATATTCAAACCAAACCGTTTGAAAATTGGTTGAAAATTGAGCAAGTTAGAGTTATTTAAGTAGTACATGCACCATTGACACCAATGTTATAAAAGGGGGCAGCTGTCCGAAGTAAGATGGCCGCCGCGTAGGGATGTTCATCCAATTGACGAACAGTGCGGGTAAGGCATCTAGTGATATATATGATATCTATGGTGGGTAGACAGACCTGCAGAGCAAAATCTTTTGCTACTGCTACAGTTTGTCTAGATTTCTAGGTTACATTATTATGATTTAGGGACAACAACCATATGCTCTGCCAAGTGACTGACCTGTCAATGAAAGGGTTAAAAAACAGTTAAGCAAATGCATAGTGCTATAAATATTTCTGTTTATTTTTCAAGTGTCTATTCTTCTAAGCGTTGTTAAAGCTGATATAGCAAATCTACGGAACAAGCTAGGTGTTGAATGCAAACATGGTCACAGAAGCCCCCCCCCCCCCCCAGGTATTTTCCCTGGGATGCTTCTGCTAGAACCGGAAACCTGCATTGCCACATTTTCTAGGTCCAAACGTCTTTTGTTGTCCATGACATTAAATAGTGTTTTTCTCTGATATTATTAAGCCTTGAACCTCTCACACCAGTGGTGTTCTTTTGCAAAGTACGTGAGTGTGTAATGAGTGGAGGATGGAAGGAAGTGCGGCAGTTTGGCGAGACAGACAACCAGATGGTCCAATAGTTGCTATGTGTTATTGGTGGAGGTTTATAGACAAATGCGAGAGAAACACTTGATACGCACTTCACCAAGTCTGCATCGATGCAATGTATTACCCACAATCCATTATTGTGTGGGGATTTTGAGAAGAAGGCGGAGCAATGGCTCAAGTGCCTTTTTCTGAAAATATGTATTTTCAAATGAAAGAAGTTCATTTTAAGACAATTAATGATATATATTCATGCTCTGACTGTTTTAGACTAAGATTTAATGTGGACAGAAATTAGCATAAATTTTGTCAAATAATTGTAAGAAAGTTGTTAATAAAGACTACATCTCGGCATGTATTGCGGTTGATGACGCAATGCTCACTGTCCTAATTCAGGCAATTATTTGCACACTTGTGTACTACGTACGCAAAGCCTTACTGTGCACTTCCTCCAAGTGCACTTCACAGAAGACCGTAGGGCGCAGTGCGAGTATTGGGATTGGACCTTAGAGTCTTAATTCCTGATATTTGGACATCTTGCCTCTGATTGGATAACAGCAACTTGACTCTACCACTGACGCTGTTTGCTCTGCAACGTTGATATTTTATCTACACAAGCCTGGAGGAGTTGTGCTGTGTGGTGGAGTTGCTAATGCTAACGGTTAGCTTCTACTAGTCGAGACATTCTCTGCTGTTTCCTGGACGCTAAAACAACAACAGCCTTCCTCGTTGTGAATCAAGTTGGGTGAGTCCATAAATGTTAAGTGACAGTGTGACGTAGATCTGTCAGGCTTTCTTAAACTAAGCATTTTTCCGTCTATTTTTTAATTTCTATCAGAAGCTAATGCAATGAAGTTTGGTAGAAGACTATTTTCACATTCAGCCTACATGTTAAACTCAGACTGGCTGATCATTTTCAATAATAATAATAATATTTTTGAAGGGTGAGGCGAGTTGCAAATGCAGGTGTGTGTGTGTGTGCGCTGCGTCCTGTGTATGTGTCTATTTAATTGGGAACAATGCAGAGGTTAAGAGGCTTTGCAGAGTTTTCCAACAGACTGCCCCAGTTTGTTGTTTGCCTGCCATGACCTGCACCTGTATGACCTATCAGCTTATTATTTGTTCCCCTCGTGCACCACTCCTTGCATTGCGGTCACATTCACTGATGCTACTGTGTGACAATAACAAGGACAAACACTAAATCATCTGTGCGATTACAACATGGGCAAAAAGGATCTAAGAGCCTGAGCCTACTGCTTTGTCAATGCAGCATGCACTGTCTGAACATATCTCCTTTTCATTAGTCTCTTTCGAGATATCATTAATGGTACATCATTTTCATTAGCTGAGTAGGACAGAGGTTCCAGTCAGATTTCCACACCTACAGCTCAGTAAAGAGGTCTTTAAAGGTAAAAAGCACCAGACAAGGTGTGGCTTAACACACAGGTGTGTTTTCCAAGTGTCAACAGAAGGATCCCAGACAGTGTCTGAGAACACTTAAGGCTTATTCCTCATCAGTAATTACCCATCTTTCTAGGTTCCTTACATCTATGTATGGGGTTGTTTCCTGTCTTGAGCCACTTGTGCCAAATGTCCATCCCTTTATCGTTCTGCTGAGCTTCTCTGTGTCATCGACTGCATGCATCAGGTTCTCTCTCTGTTTGCTTGTCTCTATTGTCAAGCTATAAAGAGGCTTTGTAATCAGATCAACAGGTTTAATAGTTTTTCAGTCTTATGAGAAAATACATGACATCATGTACAGTGTGCTAACACTGAGACTGACCAAAACTTTCAACTTTAAGAAGTAAAATGAATGCATGATTTGATTTGCAGGCTAATAACCATGACCATGCATACAGGGTGTATGCTGTTGCTGAATATCTTTTGAACAGAGGATTTGTGGAAAGATTAGAAAAGAAAAACAAAACTCATCTGTTGTTGAACCACTTTGAGCAGCCTCAGTTTGGAGAAACAGAGATTAGCTGTGATCAAACAGAAAAGCTAACAGGTAGCCGCAATGTGGCCAGTTACAAAACAATTGACCTTTCGCCGAGCCCCGCCCCCCTTAGTTACTGTTGCCAACTCCGACAATAAGTGGATCAAATACTGCAGCTCTGCAGATTTCCGTGATGGAAATAAGTAGACAGATGCGTGTCAGCGACATTTTTTGGAGCAATTCATCCTCAATATCATCCAGATGGAGGCAAAAATGGTTACAATATATTAGTGTTGGCTCCGTTAAGCGAAGCGTAGCAGGGACCAAGGAGTTTGGAGTTTGGGAGAAGGTCCGGCGTCCGGGGACGCGTGGATCCGAGGAGCTGTGGCGGCGACGCGGTGTCCCTGTGAGCTGTCAGATGTCAGATGATCTGAGCTGCAGGCAGCTCTAACGGAGAAAAGCTCCCGGCGCTCTGCATCGCTCAGTTGATAATCTCAGCTGAGTTTATAAAATGTAACTTTTTATGCCCGTGTTTACTTTCATTTTCAATATAGTTCCCGGTCGGAGCTCGGCATTAATTCATCATGTGATCATGACACCACCCGCTGTTGCGCCAAGGCTTAATGTGCGTTTATAAGACACACGGTTGAGGTAATATGACGCTGATTTGCCGGCACGGTGTGTCTTATCTAAGGGTCTTGGATAGACTGGGAGGCGGACCTCCACCCAGCCGCGAGCGGGGGGAGCACTCATGCAGCTTGCTTGCTGGTTGATCTTGATGATGAGGTTGTGAATGGAAACGAAGGAGACACGACTACTATCGAGGCTAATGCTTAGTAGTATAAATTAGGCTTAGCTTCATCATTTTGTTTGGAGTTGTTGGATAGTAACGGTTGCTATGATGTGTGATTGGACAATAACCGTTCTGGGGGAGGGGCCGGCGAAAGGCTAATTCCAGTCTAAAATTTTCATAAAGATTTAGGAAAATGCTGTTATACACATTACATTGACAAAAAAAAAATCACATTTCATAGTTATTCTATGTTTGGGTGTTGTCTTTGACTAATCAATGTCTCTTGAAGGCCACTCAAAAACGCTGGTCAGAAACTAGTTTGTATCACTTGAGAAATGTCTCCAAACTGCAAAGGCTGGTGTCAAAACATGAACTTGAAATGGTTCTCCATGTCTTTATCTCCTCCCGTCTAGATTACTGTAACACACTTTTTCACGTTTTAACAAAAAAGCCCTTGACTGCCTTCAGTTGGTCCAGAACTCTGCAGCGAGGCTCCTAACTGGAGCAAACAGAAGAGCTCACATCACTCCTATTCTGATGTCTCTGCACTGGTTACCCATTAACTTTAGAATTCATTTTAGAATCCTGACTAGAAAGACGCTTGCGTCAAAGCTTGAAAAGCGTGAAAAGTATCAAGCTTTGACGCGCCCAACGCTCACAAAGCGACGCAGGGACTTTGAAGCAGCTCTGACGCGCCTTACCATAGACTTAACATTGAAACTTGACACTGGCGACGCATACGTCAAGCCCGGTGTGAACGCACCTTTAGGGTACGTAACAATCAAATGTTAAAAATAACACGATCACAGGTAATTTTGAAAGATAGCTCTCACTCAGTGCATGTGTTGTGGATGAATCTCAGCTACAACAGCGCCAACGTTTAGTTGAACATCTGTAAAACTGACTGAGTCATAACCAGTTTTTCTACTGCTAAAGTTGATCAGCTGAGGCAGCCATCTTGGATTTGACTGATTCCAATAATTAATCAGTGGTAGATGTGCACCCAGTGATTAGATTCTGATAGTTTAATGAAAGTCCATCCTTTGGTCTATTTGATATTTTGCTAAAAGTCAGACAAACACACTTGATCATAAACATGCAACAACAATCTCATCCCTTTTTGCTTGTTGGTGGTGCACAACAATAAACTAAACTTTATTCAATAAATCTGCTGGTCTCTACTATAAATGAATGCCTTGTGAGTTGTTCTCCCGTGCTCCTGTTTCAGGAAGTAGAAGTTAGTCGGAGGAGAGGGAAGCAAACAAAAGGAGGATTGGCGTCTTACTCATTAGTATATGGTATATGATATTCAAACATCCTGCCTCTGATTGGCTAACAGCAACACACCTCTTCTACTACTTACATTCACTCTGCAATGTTGACATTTTACCTCCACAAATAAAACAAGCCTGAATGAGTTCTGCCATGTTGTGCTAATGTTGCTAATGCTAATGGTTAGCTCCTACTAGCAGAGACACACTCTGCTCTCTCCTGGCTGCAAAAATCAGTAGAGCCTTCCCCGGTTTAAGGTCAATGTTTGCGAAAACGTTCGAGCCACTCCGGCCAAACTGGCAGATGTGGGAGTGTCTCACGCAGGACATTTTTAAACCACATAGGACAATTTTCTTGAGTGCTGCAGATTTGTATCTATTTAACATTGGATTTTGTAGTGACCTCTGACCTTTATGCATGATACACATTTTTATTACTACAATAATCTGCTGAAATAATTTCGAAAAAATAACCATCAATGTGATTTTCTGCAAAATGGAAAACATTTTCTACCATGAGGATTAGACAGTCACTGCTCAGAAAAATATAATAAAACAACAGAATCAATTAATAAATTATCAGAATCGTTTTAGGGATCATCATATCAATCAAAATTGAAAACTTTCATGTATTCATCACCATTTGAATGAATGTTTCTTATGCTGCACCTTCTGCACTGTAACTGCTCAGCCTTTAATTTGCCTTTTATCTTGTGCTTACATCTAACTTTGTGTGTTTAAATTAGATTTTAAAATCTGCTGTTTTATGTTGTCACATTGGTTTTTATGTTTTATGTTCTTGCTCGTGGAAAGCACATTGAATTGCTTCTGTGTACGAAATGCGCTATACAAATAAAGCTGCCTTGCCTATATAGTTATTAGGACTTATAATGAAACACCGGAAAACATTGAAAAAATATTTCAAAATAATGTAATGATCCATAAGGGGTTATTGTGAGTGCTGCTGTACTGTTACTGCTGCTGCGACGTGTTGGTTGTGTGATTAAGCTGGTGGAGCTGCAGTATTGGACTGCTTTAATACACCACTGTTAGGAGCTGAATGTCGTTCTGTCTGGTGCTTTAATGCTGCACAAACATTACAATAATAAGAAATTGTCTTACCTTGCGTTTGTACTACAGCATCCCTAAAGCTTTCTGGTCAATAAGAACGCTTGGAAGAAAGCACTGATGCAGGCAGATGTAGAGATCACGATCTCTGATGATGGATCATTGAAACTTTGTGCAAGTTGTCAACAGTCTGCAGTTTGTGGTTTTAAGGAAGCTTTTTTTATGGGGCAAGTTAAGTGAAAAAGCATGTCGGTCAGTATGTCCAACAATTTTACATTTTTCTTCAAACAATATTAAAACACGTCTGAAATGTCTAATTTTCTGATGTGTTTTCACAAACAATGCAAGACGGCTGAGTCCGTGAATGCTAATTTACAGCGTGACATGCATCTGTGTGGCTTTGTTGACCTTTGAGCTCATGGTGGCTAATGCAGGAAAAAGGGGTAGAAAACTATTTTCACATTCAGCATGCATCATATTTAAAAACGAACAAGTACTTTTCACAGCGAACCTCACCTTTAAACCCTCTGCATGCGTAGAGGTGAATTTATAAAACTAACACTTTTCCTTAAGTAGCAGTCACAATTGGGTATCAGTGTAATTTTCTGTCGAGATATTTTGGGTTTAATGGGTCTTTTACCCTTTGAGCCTGACAGAATGCCTGGCTGATTGAGCGAGCAGGCAGATTAAGCCTGGATTCAGCCCAAGGCACCCACCAGTATGTCTCCACTCTCTGACCACATGGACAACAGAATTTTCTAAGCTATGCTGCACAGGCAGCTTTCAGCATCCAGCACTCTAAATGAACTCAGCATTTTGTGTGTTGGCGAGTAGTAATGTACGTTTACTCATGTGCGTGTGTGTGTGTGTGTGCGTGTGTGTGTGTGTGTGTGTGTAAAACTGCTCTTTTCTTTGCTGCAGTGATTGGTCAGAGGACTGCTATTGACATTTTGTTTGAAGCCAATTTCCTTTTATTTTCTTCTTCTGAGCCACTGAGACTCATAATTATGCCGTTTCTCTCGTGTGATTACAGAAACCATATCAGCAAACATACAGCTGATAGCAAAGAGATTACAGTCTAACAATTCTATTAATAAGATGAAGCCGTCCTATTGATGGGAAGTTTACGGGGGGTAATGAGGCTGGCACCTAGAAAAGTTATGCATTGTTTAGATTTGGTGTTGAGCTTGCTGTTGTAATTTGCGTACAGCAGGCTCATCTGTCATTGCACCTCGAATGGCTTTTAAACACAGTTACAGTGAACTGCTTGAACCACAACGGACAGTTTTTCCAACATTTTTTGACCTTTCAAATTGTTATAGTGCATGACTCATTTTCACCTGGACACACACATCCACAGCTTAAACCTTGACCATGTCTCAATCACACAAGGACGAATCAGAATCCTCCTGTCCACACTTTGACGTCTGTAGACGAGAAGCTAGGGACGTCACTGCAGCCGCATGGTGAAACGTCAGCAAAGCAGCTCATTTTTGACAAAAAGACAGTTTCTTTCAGCAAACAGTGGCATTTACAAACGAGTGATGGATTTGTGAATGACGAAGGGGCTGGTGACAGAATGAGGACAGGCTGAAGGAGTTGACAGTAAACCCACTGGCCACTGGAGACTTGGCCTCCCTATTGTGCTGCTGTGGCCCTGGCACGGGGCAAAGCACAGATCAGATTACCATCAGCCGAACAGTGCTTGTGTGTGCACATGCATCAAAGTGCATGTGTGAATTCAATACACACACACATACAAAAATGCACTTATGGACTTCGACATTCAAGCTGGAAAATGACAAACGACCAGTACCATCCAAACTGTGTGTCCAGAGGAAATGCATCAGCTCCTCTCTTCCTCTTTCCTCTTGCAGCCCCACAGCTCATCAGAGAGACTGTGCAGCACCAGCCTGTCTGTGTGCAGCTGCAACATGAAGTGGTCAGACAAACCTTTTCAAATATAGGCGCCTTTAGCCTAATGCAGGACTCTCAAAATGAGGGTTTCCATTTTAACGGGTGCCATTGAGTAAAACGCGGAATCACCTGAATAACTGTTATTTTTTTAATTTTAAGATTTTTGTCAACTGTAATGCTCCACAGCTCTGATTAAAAACATGCAACTAAATCCAGGAATAGTGTGCAAAGACTTTGGTAGTGATGCATTGTATGTATGAGGTAAATAAAACTTGCTAAGAAAGGCAAGAAACAGAATTACAGACGATGACAGGATTTTGGTTGAACAGGTGATAACATCTAGGGCTCTTCTAGAACTCTGGAGCTCAGACAGACGTCACAATAGAACCATATTCAAAGTTTAATTACTTTACAGAAAGTTAGGATTTAAAAGACCCAACTGCTATTTGGACAACTTTTATGGTTTTATGTTTTATGATTTTCTGACATTTTTGCTCAATTAAATTGACAGATTGACGGGCAGCAGTAGCTCAGGAGGTAGAGCAGGTTGTCCTGTAATCGGAAGGTTGCAGGTTCGATCCCGGCTCCGGCCAGAGAATGCTGCTGTGTGTCCTTGGGCAAGACACTTAACCCGCCTTGCCTGCTGGTGGTGGTCGGAGGGACTGGTGGCGCCAGTGCTCGGCAGCCTCGCCTCCGTCAGTGCGCCCCAGGGCAGCTGTGGCTACATTGTAGCTCATCCCCACCAGCGTGTGAATGGGTGAATGACTGATTGTGTTGTGAAGCGCCTTGGGGGGTTGTAGAACCCTAAGAAGGCGCTATACAAATACAGGCCATTTACCATTTTTATTTTATATGATGCCTCTAACTTTCTTTGGCGTACTTTTTTAGACAGATTTGTCATCAGGGAGTACGATACACAAGTTTGTGCTAACCACGGTGACCCTAACTGCACCTGATGGTTACTATGGTGATCTCAATGAGCTACTGACAACAGTTTTAACATTTCTGACATTTTTGATCTTGGTTCTCTTCACACTTCTTATAAAGCTTATTATACATAATGTTGGTGTTTTTGGCTTTAGCTCCACAGAAATCCTTCAAAATGAATCCAACATTTTTTCAATTTATATTCATTCTGTTGCACTTCGACTACTCAACAACTGCCATTCTGTTTGACTTTTATCATCTTATAACTTCTTTTTGCCAATCAGTTTAATTTGGATATGAAATATGTGAGCATTTTCAGCAATTCCTCTTTAATTTTTCAACAAGGATTTCAGTATCTACCAACAACGGGCCTGCAATTCAAGTTCAGATTAAAACTGGTGTCCTCTGCGCTATTCACATTCCCTGTTTAAATGATGAACGCATAAACAGATCAATAAACGCCTAGAGGGCATAAAAAACAAGTTGCCGGGTGTCCCATCGCATCATCAGATTTCCATTAGTCTCGCTACCTCCCACATGACATCTTTCATCAGCAGAGTCAAGCTGCAGATATATTTTGCTGTCACTTTCAGTGATACAGAAAATACATATGTGACACAGAACAATGTCATTGCTTTTCAATAATCATTTAAAAACCCCTCAGATCTCCAAAAACCTTCTCAAGTGAAGATTTGCAGCAAGTGTTTTAATTTTTAAATATTGACATTTGTAGAGCTAGAAGATGGAACCTCGCCCACTGAAGTGTCGTTTTCTGATTGTTGTTTGGCAGAAGCGTTGAACATATTAGGACAGAATTAGATCAGCATCTCAGGGGTGACGGGGTCAGGTCTACAGTTGATATAGAAAGATTAGATGTGAGCTGGCAGAGACTGAAGACCCGGTGACTACGATCTGGTAAAATAATACTACGTTTACTGAAAGGCAACAGCTGCGTGTGTGTGTGTGTGTGTGTGTGTGTGTGTGTGTGTGTGTGTGTGTGTGTTTGCAGCAGAGAACTGCCTAGACTCTCTTATCTCAGTCCATTGCCTTCTTCACCCTTTGGCTCTAAACCAAGACAGTCTGGAGCCAAGCTGAGGCTGCTCATGGACACAAACAGCAACCTCTGAAGACTGACGACTGCTGCTCCCATCTCTGTCGGAGAAAAACAAACCACCACATTCTTCGCAAGGTTATTTGGACGAACGTAGCTGTGCATAATCTGAACTGTCATTTTTGTCATATATAGCACAATAAAATAAGAGTCCATGTGTAAAGTGCAAAAAACGACTATAATTAAATTTAGTCTAAAAACCCTAGAAATCAATAAAAATGTATTCAAAATGATCACATTTGACATGTCCAGTCCCATAGCATTCCTAAAATGTCAGTTTTATAGAAAACAATGACCACATATTTACTGTCCCCTATGTTGTTATTTAACACGTTGACACAATAATATGAGGTATTATGGATGTGTCGATGGCATTATTTGGTCACAATATCACTTGGCTATAAGACACACCAGTTTGGGGGACTAGGGAGTGGATGGATCTCACGCTACTCCTCTTCCTGAGGGCCATGCTGACATATTTTCACTTGTCCTAGCATGGCAATATCTGAGCATGACGCCTGTAGGGAAAGTCTCCTGTACAGAACTCATATTTTCTGTTTTATCATATCAGATAGAAACAGAATAAGGCACAAGAGGCAGCACTCAGAGAGGTTCTGCCAAACGGCTTCAGTAAGATGTTGCTGCATGTTTAAAACACAACCTTTGTCAATAGCAGCCCTACATTTAGCTTGTAAAGTTCCTTTACAAGGTGCAGTGAAATGTTAAGTTTCTGCTGATTGAGCAGTATACCCTCTGTACAAAACTTTAGTTCCTTAATTGTTTCCTTTTCCATTTAGGTTGTTATGCTGTTGTTGCTGCGTCAGGGCGCTTTAGGTTTGAATTTTGTGGTTGAGTCAACAAAACAGTCTCATCAAATGACAGCTAACACAGGGAGCGGTATAGTGTATACTGGAGTGAAATGAGTGACTAGAACAGTGTTGGTGCAGAGACAGGAGCCTTTTAGTAGATTGTTGTCCCCACAGTTTAGGATTCTCTGATTTACACAACAAAACATAAAAGCTTCACCAAGATCATTTATGAAATGATACATTTTGTCTCCTGAAACTCAACAATGAAGTTAGTGGTTCACCTGAAAAGGTAATTAGTCCACCACAGGGATATCACAGAAAGTCAGACGATATTTACTATTAAGAATTACTGTATATTAATAGGAAAACTCAGGCCAGACGCTTCAAAGACACATCCAGTGTTATCGCGAGATGTTGTTGTTGCGTCAGAATGAAGGTGGTAAAAACTGCTGCCACCTAGCAGTCGGAATTTGAATTGAACCACGCAAAAACATTAAATGTTTGCATGTAAATTCTCAATAAAACGTCAACACACTGCTTTCAAAAATCATTTCAGTCTCACAACATGAAATAGGGGTGGGTGCAATTAATCGATGTGGCGATGCATCTCAAAGCTTCACGTGAGGAATTGAGTAATTAACGTTGATGCTTAAAAAAATTTAAAAATAAATAACATGAAAGCTTTGTTGTGAAGCCGGTACTAAAAAAAAAACACGTAACCGAAGCCTTAGCAAATGTAAGTTATTTGTTTTTGTGTAAGGAAGATGCTTTTTACTGGCGCACAATGTGGTAATCTATGGGCTGTGCTGGAAAATAGAAGACACAAAGGCAGAAACGGTCCAAAGTTTGGGATCAAATGTGCAGCTATGGGCAGATTGGCTAATGCTAAAGCTAGCGGATAGCAGACTCACGCCGTGGGTTCCAAAAAAACATGATGATCATGAAACTAAGAATGACTAAACTC
Source organism: Aphyosemion australe (assembly GCA_006937985.1). Classification (NCBI taxonomy): domain Eukaryota; kingdom Metazoa; phylum Chordata; class Actinopteri; order Cyprinodontiformes; family Nothobranchiidae; genus Aphyosemion; species Aphyosemion australe. Next base: position 679,324 of record SSNS01000087.1, read on the forward strand.
TACAAGCGGAAGAAAAGTCCCACCAGCCTGTTTATTCGTAGCTGTCTGCAGCGCTATGGAGCAGAGCCTCAGCACAGCAGCTACCGGGAGTCACGTTGTTGCTACGAGTCTGCTCAACACCGCTCCAGGGCTATGGCAAGCTGTAGTAGTATGTAATTCACAAACACTTCTATCTGTGAATATAATTTAAACTGGATTATTGCCAACCCGTACATCATAGACACGCCACCATTACATTGTTACCAGTAGAAATGAAATGTTATGCAATATCTCAAAAGCTGTAAGACAGTTGAGGTGATAGCATGTTGTTTTGCATGTTATTGAACTGTTTTCTAATAATGTTCTGTTGTTAAATAAAGTAAAGGAAGGAGAGAAAAAATGTTTTCCTAGCAGTTTTTAAATGGTCCCGTTTAATCCGAATAATTGATGAATCGAGTCGAGACCTCATCCGATTCACTGATGATCCAAATAATCGTTTGATGCACCCCTATTTCCGACAATCATTATAATCGAAGAATCGAAGCGTCGAAGCACCCATAATGAAAATCGAATCGTGAAGTACCCTTTTTGGAACACCCCTAACATGAAATATGACATCTCTAATGAAAACACACACCCAAGGTAGATCGATAATCTCTAAATGATCCAACATGCTTGTTTGACCAGAGAAAACAGTTATGACGAAAACATGCCGACAAACAGACAGAAAGGCTCCAGCTGAGATTCTAACCATACACCCCCCTGCTGTGATGTGACATGCAAACCACTACACCACTGTGCAGACAAGAAGTGAATCAGTCCATATTAACACGTATTGACTGATTGCAATGTGTCTTTTATCTGAAACATCTTCAATGCCATCTGTCAAGAATTATTTCTTGAAACTTCTCACATGATGTATTTAAATGTGCTTTCTGCCAACCTCTCTGGAGAATAAACCAACACTTGTGTAACTTCATCTGACATGCTTTCACATCAACATCATCTTCTGAGACGTTTTACAGGAATATGGAGCCAAACCCAGGTTTAACATGATGTCACATCCATCTTTTACCCCTGATTAACTCACCAGCTTGGGAACATGAAGCTCGCTGTCAGCTGTCAAGATTTATATGACCAAGTGGTTTTCATTCAGTGAGTCAACAAGTTGACTTTTAGTTAACGGTGCCAGAATAAAAGTGTCATGTTAGTGCCAGATTGTATCACAGAGAGATGAGTGGTTTGCTTCCAGATGTCTGAGGGTAACTTCGACGTGTAGGTTGGACTTATTTTAAAATACAGACAAAAACAGACATGGATTCCATAAACATTGGTTTATTGGTGGGATTGGGTTTAATAAATGTAATGACACGTTTACATTATGGGTGGTACGCGATTAAAACATTTATCTAATTAATTAGAGGCTTTGTAATGAAATAATCTTGATTAATCGCAGTTTTGTTAAATGTGCAGCTTGATAGTATTTATTGATATTGCCAATTGGGGGACGATTAATAAATCTGCTCTGATTAATTAATCGTAAATAACGAGTTAAATTCCCTCCCCTAGTTTAGATAATTCTTTATTTCATTTTGGCTTTTTTGGTCCTACGTAAAAAAGCAGTTGTCTGCAAACCATTTCTTGAAACAGTTACATAAAATGTTATACAAAAGTATTCACCATACGAACTGTTACTGCTAAACAAAGGTTGTTTTAACTTAGTAGGTCCACATGTCTCCACATAGAAGTGAAAATGTTTGATTATCCTGCAGAAAAGCAAATTACTACCATGTCAGTTTGCTGAATTAGTCACAAATACAGAAAATAATACAAAGTAGAGAAAAATTACATTTGCAGGAACAAAATGTACCACCAAAGACCTGCTAGTACTTTAGAACAGTCATTATTCTAAATCTTATCAAGACGTTCAGCTCAAACGGTGCCGTGCCGGACAGCAGTGTTAATTAAAGATTTTAGAGAAAACTCTAGAGAATCCTAAATTTATCCTCTTTTGAATTTTCTCCTTTTAAATGCAAAAAGAAATAATCCATTGCAAGGGTGCATCTCAATCACAATATTGGTGTATTTTTTGCACTACAGGATTTCACATATGATCAATATTTTGCATCATATAAAATACTTTAAAATATCAAAATCAAGGTTATGTTTTTAGGTCAAATTGCTCGGTCTTAATCATTCGTTTTTTTCCTTATTTACAAAGTTTTGTAGCTTCTCACTTTGAAGCTTCTTGCATGATTCAGTGCTTTGATTTGTGGCACTATAGTGTCAGTAGACATTTGATAACAAGCCTTTAAATGACAAGTCAGATTCAAATGGCTGCTGTGCTGTAGTATAGTGTGTATCTCACATCTCCTGAACAGTACACATGTCGTTTAGGATTATAGACATTTGGAAGCAGCTGACATCCCTTATCTCTGTCACACAGGATCAATAGGGCCCTCCTGCTTCGCACATTTCATTTCTTACATGTTTTGCCTCCTGAAAGCTATACGTTAGATGGGAATTGTTGTATTTTCAGTGACATTCTATGTTATAAGATAGCTTCTCTGGGTAAAAACTAAGCAGTCTGCTGGTTTTAACACTAGTATGAATAAACGGTAAACTGATTAGTGTTTTAATCATGATTCACTGACATAATAATCCGTTTCTGTTTATAGATCAGTGTTTAGATTAAAGCATTGCTAGTTGTGAGTGCAGACTGATTACTTTCTAAAAAATCATGCATATCCTGTTGCAGAAGGCAGGCCACTGAGAGGATGACTGGAGACATGAAAAGCAAAAAGACGGAGGAGGGATGTTGAGAAATATGGGTCAGACAGAAAGACAGCAAGGGCTCAATGTAAATGAGAATGTGTAAACATGTATGGGCCTAATCTCATTATCCCCCCCTTCAGTCCTCCTGGGCCTGTGATCAGATGCCCGATTAAAGCAAGAGATGAAAGAAGAGAGGTAGAGGAGGAAGATGGAGGTAGAGGGAGGGAGAGGAAATATAGGGCACCTAAGGTAGATGGAGCATCATATTAAGAAGTAAATAACTGAGAGGAAGAAGGCAGCAGTACATGCTATGTGCTATCTGATCATTTACATGAACAAAGCATAACAACACAGGCTGCATGTCTGTTTCATTTTGTTTTATTAGAGTTCTCACCTCATCACCTCATGTCTTTTACACATGTCTCTGAATTTGAGCTTTTTAAATTAATTTCTGGTTCTGCATACAGGTGCTGGTCATAAAATTAGAATATCATGACAAAGGTGATTTATTTCAGTATTTCCTTTCAGAAAGTAAAAGTTGTATTTTATATTCATTCATCACACAAAGGACGACTGTCAAGTCAGCAGTCTTCCCCATGATTGTGTAGCCTACAGAACTAGACTGCAAGACCATTTAAAGGCTTTTGCAGGTGTTTGGAGTTAATTAGCTGATTAGAGTGTGGCACCAGGTGTCTTCAATATAGAACCTTTTCACAATATTCTCATATTCTGAGATACTGAATTTGGGATTTTCATTAGTTGCCAGTTAGAATCATCATAATAATAGAAATAAACATTTGAAATTGTGTGTAATGAATTAATCTAATATACAAGTTTCACTTTTTGAATGGAATTCCTGAAATAAATCAACTTTGTCATGAAATTCTAATTTTAGGACCAGCACCTGTAGTTTTAATGTTTGTTAAACTGACATGGGACTTTGTGTAGTTTGCAGATCATCCTGCCCAGTTTTCATAATGACAATAAAATCTACTTTCAACCTAGAACTGGTTTTCTGCAAGGAACGTGCCAAACCCGTGAATTTCTTTGTTTTTGCTGATTTTGATTCACTCTCTTGCCGTTACATCTCCAGACTCACCCTGTGAAGTCCTGTGCTCTGATCTCAGATTTGACCCCATCCCCCCCGCCTCCTCTCTGAGAGCAGGAGCAGAGCTCTTCATCAGGCAGATGTCAGGCATCTGTCACAGTCCAGGCCAGTCTGGGCATGATTGATTTTTTGCCCACCTGCGTCTTTCGTAATGACCAACTGTCAGTTGTTTTACTGCCTGCACTTCCTCGCCCGACTATATTCTGTGTCTGCAGCATCCAGAGGCTAAATCTCTCAGCTCAGACCTTCAGGGGATTATCTCGCTTGTCTTCAGGTAAGATTTACGTAGACCTACCACAAAGTGTACCTTGCAAGGATGGCTGTTTTAAGGATGCAACGTGTTTGAGTTCTTATTTTATAAGAAAAATGTTATTTGGTCATGAGCCTCTGAATGTCTGATTGGATAAACGGTGAGCGGAGTGTTTTATTTCAGTTAGGTTTAAAAACTAAAAAACCTTGAAATAAAAATGGACTTGTGAGATATATTTCCTCGGTGGTGAGCTGGTTTCACTTTTAGCACAGACCACTGAGCTTTTATTGATTGTCATAAAAGAAGAAGAACCTCAGAAGTCCCACTAAGAGATGATGAAACAAATTAAACCAGACAGCAGCAACAGACAGTTCAACCAAACAATATCAGAAATGCTAGTGCTGTCACAAAGGCAAGTTTATCACTTTTACACCTTTAAGACATCAACTTTAAAGCAGAATAAAAGAAAAATCTGAATGATTTTTTTAATACTATTGTAAATACATGTTTTAATGGTTTTCTGTTTTAATCTTGTGTTCTTTGCATTTGGTCAGATTTAGATTTTGATGAATTAATAATTAAAGTTGTTACTCGTGTATTTTGTTTGTCAGACTTTGTTGTATTGTTTGTTATCCAGATGTTTTTTCTCATTCAGTCATTCACCCAATAAAAAAATAAACTTTCCAACCAGATTTTGAATAAACCAGACATTTTATCTTCTGACTGCAGCATTTAAAAGGTTCACAGACAACTTCAGACAGTGACCTGAATTTCTAGAATGCAACAAAGACAACTTCATTTTTGATTTAAAAGGTAGTCTGGTTGTGTTTATTTGAACTCACTAGAATCATTAAGCCCATAGTGACTGAAAACTTTCACCCGAGAGTGATTTTTAAACTGTATTTTTTGAATGCATTCTGCTTCATTTATTTAATTTCTTAACTGTAGAGATTTTGTTTCTACTGTTTATGTGATTTTACTTTGCAGTTGAACAAGGGACTGGAGAGTTGACAGCTGTGAGATTTAAAAGAACAGTTCAGTTTTCTGTGGTTTATAGACAGTAGGCAATCTGGATCTCTCAAAGCTAAATAATAGCACAACCATCCTTATGCCTTTTTCTTGTTTTGTCTGTTCTCTGAAGTGAAACAGCATAAAAACAAGAAAATAGGTTCAATCACTAAAGAAAAAGAAACCTCCTAGGATAGACCAAGGCCTTGATGCCTGAGAGTCGGCTGCAGCATACTACTTCATATCAGCATGACACAATGGTGTTAGTAGGATGATGCAATGTTCCAGGTGAAAGCAAAACAATGAAATAGGTGAAAGAAAAAGACAGTGAGTTAAATGCCTAAAGGTGCATTGTGTAAAGCCGGGAGTACACTGTGCAACTTTTTCAATCGTAGCATTCAGCTCCATCTCAGACTGTACGACATCCTCGCAGAGCAAAACTCACAAGTCATGTTCTTACACTGTAAGACCCAATGCAACTTGACTGCTCACACCGGACACGTGGTAGCAACACACCTGACGAGGGACAAGCAAACTATCAAACATGTTTGATACTCATGCAACCGCACAGTTGCTGATTGGGAGGTGGTGGTTAGGTGTTAATCCCTTCTCGTTACCCCCTGTATACTACACAACACACAATGCCCCGACCTCAAAGTTACTCGCATGAGAGGAAAATCAGCTCAAAATAGGCCAAAACTCACACAGTGTATGTCCGGCTTAAAGCTGTTATAACAAATCTGCAAACAAGCTAGGTTTTGAACGCAAACAAGGTCACGGAACACTCACTCCTCGGACGTCTTCCCTGAGATGCTTCTGCCAGAACCGGAAACCCACGATGCCGAACGAAACGAGATAGCGCTACACACCAGTCGCTGTTTTCTAGGTCCAAACGTCTTTTGTTGTCCGTGACTTCAAATGGTGTTTTTCTTTTTGGGACTGATAGTAGTTTGTCCTAAAGTTGAAGTGGAAGCAGCCGGCTGTTTCTCCTTCTCTGATGTTATTGAGCAGATAACCTCTCACACCAGTGGTGTTCTGCTGATAAATATGCAAATGTGTAACGAGTGGAGGACGCAAGGAAGTGCAGAAGTACAGCGGTTTGGCCAGACCAACAACAGGATGGATCCAATGGTTGATTTCAGTCCGAAACGTGGTATTGGTGAAGGTTTTTAGACAAATATTAATTTTTTTTGTTGTTTTAAATCACAATATATTTATAGTTATATTATGTTAGAATGTTGTTAGGAGGCATGAAAAAAATGTCTTTAGCTCATTTGTTTTCCAAATTTGTTATAGCAGCTTTAAGAATGGAGTGAGAATGACATCCTGTGGTCAAGTTTGGTTACTGCAGCCCATTTACAAAACACACGGGGGAACTTCTCACACCCGTTCTGTGAGTTTCGTGGCTGTTGCCAGCTACGGATCAGCGGCAGAAGATTCTAGATGACAAGTGAAGACAAATCATACACAGTAGTTGATAAATAGATAAATGCATTTGACTGTAAATTCAAGTTGTTGGTAATTGAAAAGCAGCTTGAGATTTTTTTTAGAGCCGACTATTTGTTTCTAATTCACTGTTAGCATTGTTAGCTCAATGTTAGCCTCTAGCCTTCTTCACTCAATATGAGAGTAAAACAGAAAGATGCAGTGGTTTGTTAGGGGTAGAATAACTTCTGGGCCACTCTTTTTATGGCTTCAGATCTTTGCAAAACACTGCTGCGTTTTGCCGGCTTCGCAGCGTTAGCATGGGGCAGACTCAGCAACCAAGCGGGCTCACAGATTGTACACAAAAACTATGTCCCTCTAATTTTTTTTTTGAAAGGAGAAAAACTGACAACCCCCCAGCCGGCTAAGAAGGAAATCTGTTTAAGTGTAACCTTCCTTTCAACATGATAGAGCCATTAGACTTTTGTGATTATTGCACTGTAAAATTCTTACATATTGTGCCTTTAATTGTAGCTGAATGAGTAACTTCATCACATGTAATTATAAAAAAAAACAATATTTACACATTTTTATACTCGATAAATAACCCTGAACAGCCACACACCACATGAAAACATCAGTTCTAACATGGATACACAACTTGAACAAGATGTTTAACCTTTAACTTCAGAGACACAGTTTGGGTTTTTTGTTACGCTAAAAATATTTTCTTACTGTACTTAGACTGATGCCTGACTGTAAGACATTTGATGAAAAACACATGTCAAAAGCATGTTCAAAATCTCAACTGTGTCCCACAGTGGCCTTCAGCGTCAGTAAGAACAGCTTTAAACTGCAGGAGAAGTGAAATAAAGGGCATGCCGTCCCCCATGGCAGCACTCACCTGGATGTCAAGCCTCTTTGATGATATGCTGTTTTGAGTCAACAAGTTTTACATCTGGACTAGGGGCAGGTCCTAGGCCTTCTCTATTGTCTGTTGCTGTTTGTGTCTTGTACTCCACTCGTTCTTTTTTATTCATCTCCTCTCTTTGCCATGTTTTATTCCATCTGCCTGGTCAACTGAGAGCCCAAAGATAACCAAGATGCAGCAGAAGGCCTCTTTGACAGAGCAATCTGGCTGCAGACCTTTCCTTTATAGCGCTACACCTGGTTGGGAAGGGCTGCAGGGTTAGGACTGCTGTCAGAAGGCACACACGCCAGAGATGGAACGAAAACAGGGAAAGAGGAAATGAAAAGGAGAACACATTTTTGTGTCAGAACTTTATTTATGCTTTTGCAAAGCCCAGAACAGAAGTAAATAATAATGAAGAAACAGACATCAGAGGAAAGCAAAGAGGAAAAAATGAAGGGGGAAGAAAAAGTGGAGCAGAATGATGAGATAACTCATGGGGTTTGAAGAAGAAATACATTTTACAAAGATCATTCCAATAAAAAAAATCAGATTAACTATGACATTGTCCTTCAAGGCAAAATAAGGAACAGAAAAATAAGGTATGTAGGACCTTATCGTTATAGTAAAATAAAAATAAATGAATGCACAAGTGTGAAGAGAGTGACTTGCTTATTAAACCTGCTTATTTATTCTGTTCTTATCCTATGTGACTTTTAGTATATTAAAGATCAAGTAACACCTAAATCAACTTTTTTGTGCTGATAACCTGTATAGATGAGTGTCAAATAGTGCTGTAGACATGTGTAATCATTATTTTGGCAGTTTAGTTAAACTTACTTAAAATTTAATATTTCAGCCCAAAACAGTAATTATGTCTCCATCTCCAGGTTAAAACTCTGCTCCACACTGATTTAGAATCAGCCACAGCTAAGCTGCATGAGGTAACGTTATCTGTACCGTACTACATGGCTGCACTGCACTGGACCCCAGCTGAGTCTCGGCCACTCACCTGCTGATATGACACGTTAGGGCTCGGAGCTGCTCGTCTCCTTAAAAAAAACATTCTCTTCCCCCCTTCCTTCTAGTGATCGTGGTGGACAGGAAATCCTCCAGCCTGCTGCCTCTTCCGTGTTTGCTCGTTCTCCTGAGCGGTGAGTCTGCTGTGTGTGTGTGCTCATGTGCACGCGCTTGTTAGTAGGGATATGAATCTTACAACAACTCACGATTTGTTTCGATTCCGATTCTTGGGGTGCCGATTCAATTCAGAATCGATTCTCGATTCAAATCGATTCCCAATCAATATTAACAAAGAGTGTCAGTTCCAGGATTAACTACTTTCTTCTGCTAGTTAGAAAAGGCTATGGGAAATTGTTATTTTACTTTAAGGAAAACTGGTTATGTTCAAGAAAATGCAAATTTACAAGGTAAAATAAAGTGATTCTAAAACTGTAAACAGAGGCAATCTTTTGATGAAAAGGCAACATTTATTTTTGCTTACCTTGTAAAATTTAACAAATCTTTACAGTTATCTGATAGTAGCTTTGAAAGTAATGCAGTCAAATACTTTTCAAGTATGTGTGGCAACAAAGTTTAACATTATGAAGACTAACAGCCACTAATTAGTCTTAACAAGCATCAATTATGCACGGTGCACTTGGCATGAAACAACAGTCAAACTAAACAGGATAACACCATTTAAACATTATAAAACATCATGTAACTTACTTCTTCATTAATAGAACGCACACAGGATGATTATAAAGGCGATTGCAGCTACAGCTAGCGCCAGTGCTCCAGCGAGGATGTGTTCAGGGACGCTCGGAAATACGGCAGTTTACATTATGGCTTTCAGACAGAATCGATTCCGAACCTTTCTGAATCGATTCTGAATTTTTATAAGTAAGAATCACGATTCGAATGTGAATCGATTTTTTTCAGGCACCTCTACTTGTTAGCGACTCATTTTTCTGACTGAGAAACTCCGAGAGCGCGGGCAGAGGGGTTGAGGGGGGTGCTGTCAATCATTGCCTCAGTGCCGCTCTCTCGGTCCTCCAGGCGACGCCTCCTTTAGGTGCATTTTTCTAACAGGAAGTGTGGGTGAAATAATTCTCCACCCATGGTGTGAGTCACCCTTTAAGCACCTTTTGGCAACAAACAGACTCACTGGGCTGCATCTGCTGGTAACAATTTGTGACTACTTGAGGGAGAGTTTTAAAATCTTCTAGGATGTTTTCAGTTGTGTTACTCTTGTGTTCCTGGAAATTTTAATATGTTCAAAAGAATGTGTGCAACAATCTTCCTCTCAAAATATTTAGTCATCACGTGGGTCTGGAACCTATTTGGATCTCTTCTCAGTTTAAGCCAGTAACAGGAGCTACCTAGAAGTTATTTCTTGTAACCCTAAGAAGTCTTTTAGTTTTACTCTAATATCGGGTGAAGCAGGCTAGAGGCTAACGTTGAGCTAACAATGCAAATGGTGAATTAGCAACAAATAGTCAGGTCTAAAAATATCTCAAGCTACTTTTTTCAATTACCAACAACTCCATATTACAGTAAAATGTATGTATCTACTTATAAACCTACTGTGTATGACCTGTTTTCACTTGTCATCAAGAATCTTCTGGTGCTGAGCCGTAGCTGGCAACAGCCATGGAACTCGTGGAATAGGAATGAGAAATTTGACCATAACAAGACTCTCATTAAAACATTGCTTGGCACAGCACAAAGCCAACTTTGCACTGCACACAAAATACAAGTATTGGCTTACAGAGCACAGCCCCAGCTTTGTCGCTTTTGGTGTGCTAACAAAGTCTAGGAAATTAGAAACAACTTTGGGACGGGGGTTCTTGGCAACCAAAATGCAAATAAAATGAGAAAGAATGTAATTGAAGCCATCTGTGACTATATTGCAACAAGAAAATATGCATACCTGAGAATGGCAATTTGTTTGCAATTACATCGTATGGAGTCTGGTTGTAAAGCTTTATGTACAAGTGCCATACATGCCAATTGAGCAGGTTTCCAATAAAATTTGCATATTTTTTTTTACAGATTTGTGTTTTCAGCTATTTCCCAACAGTTGCATTCTAGTGGGATACTGAACTTAGACACACACACTCGTTTTTCCAAAAGGTCTTTGTGGTATTGACAAAGAGGGTAAAGTATTTCACATAAAGGAGAGTAACCGTCAAACCAGATTTTCTTGTTTCTTTTTATTTAAATGTTGAAATACAGAAAGTGAATTGACCTTTTATATGTTAGACCTAAATTAAATTGCATTAATAGCTCTTATAACATGTTGCTCTGTTGTGTGAAAACTAGTGGTGCCAAATTTTTCAACCCAGAAATCTGCTCATATTCAAACTCTTTTAATAAGGTGATGTTTTATGTTGCAAACTACTTTTGTATTACACACTTTTAACTTTTTGTAGTGGGCTGAAAATATTGTGACAGTGTTTTACAACATCCCAGATTTGCATTACCTTTGTATGGTACTGCTCAACCTCTTGCATCTGCAGATTATGCCTCCTTTACAAGTAAATAAATGAGCATCCATCAAAAGAATATGTTACAGTGAAAGCACATAAATAAGGGTGATAATGTAGGTGTATCTAGAGTCTATTTGTGTAAAATCCTTTCAAAACTTTATAAAAAACACTCTATATGTTTCCTTTGCTTAGGGACATAATAACTCAAAAGACTTCCATTGACAGCTGCTGTCTTTGCCCGTGAAGGACTGTTAGTTTGACAAATGGATTCTCCCCGAGCTGTCTGCCTACTTCTGCATGGGAAAACCAGGCAGGAGAGCTGCGAGGCAGGTCTGTCCTTAAAGTCCCAAGCGCCACGTCTGGGAACTCGGACGAGGATCATTACGGAGTCGGACCATGCAGTTAAAACTGACAAAATGTTGTTTAGTTCAGACATAGCTGACACTTTCGATCGGCTGCTAACATAAGAGGAAAATGAAAATTTGTCATTGGAGTCAGAGTGTATTCAAAGTCAATCTGTTTTCATGAGGCCGTCATTAAAAATGAAACACTGACAATAAACTAAAATCTGACTTTAGTGACTTTTGAACAGTTAATTGAGTATAGTTAATTAACAGTAATTAACATAGTTAATGCTGTTCCTTCAAAAAACTGTATTGGGTATAGTAGCCACCTTTTTTTATGGAAGTAGGTGTCTTTTTGAATTTGAATGATAATGCTAGCTGTTACCATTCACTTACATTGTTTATGCTAAGCTAACGCAAACAGAATGCTGCCAGATCAGGAGAATGACTGGGCTGGTTACAAAATGCTTTTTCCCCCTTATCTAACTCTGGACAGTATAGCAACAGACTGAATTCCACTTACAGGTGGAGTATCCCTTTAAGCTGCTGGGGCTCTGAACCTCAGCCCAACAGTCCAACAAGTTCATGACATTTCCCATCTGAGGGGGTCCTGATACAGCTGCTGGGCTGTGAGGCATGGTGTCCGCTTTATGGAAAATAAAGACATGAAGGACCAGATCCCCTAAAACACAGGTCAGATTTAATCAGCAAATGTAAGTTGCCATGGCACATTCAGGTGCTAAGTTTTTGTGTCCAATTCCCGATCACAACACTGATGTGCTCTCCTACCACTTCTTCACGTCATTCGTCGTGTCTTCAGTTAACCATACAATCATTTTTCCAATAAAACGGGTTCAGAAAACTGTTCAATGGTGTAATTAAACAGTGCAGACATCCAAAAAGCCCACACATTTTAGTAGGTCAAAACAAAATTGACGAAAAAAAAAAAGAGAATAATAATATGCATACACATAAATTATTAAACATAATTAGTTCAGTCTCTAGCATCTTGACAGCATGGCAGCACACTGCTGGCAAAGCTGAGCGTTGAGCTCAGAGACTAAGAATCAGAAAGAAAAATCTGGGTTAAAAATAGAACATGAAGTGAAGGAGGGGTGGAACGAGAGGAGGAGGAGGAGGCGTACCTGTGGGCTCAGACACAGTTGAGTGAACAATGAACGGGGGCCACGATGGGTGCTGATGGGCTATAAAGGGTGACATAGTGGGGGGCCAAGAGAAGTCACCAGAAACAGAGGAATGCCAACACAAATGAGGAAAAAATCAATAAAGTGAATTGAATATCAGACGGAAGACTAAATGAGCTGGAAGAGGATGAAGGAAGAAAGGAGGAAATGATTAAACAAGTGAAATTAGCAAGGAAAAGCCCGTGTTTAAGTCCAGAATAAATAGTTTCACACCAGGATATGAACGGGATCTGTCACAAACATGTTCCCAGGCTGGGAGCTGTTGGGAGTGGGTCATCGCCTGGAATGAAGAACATTAAGCATCTTGGTGTTTGTGAGTGATGGTAGGATGGAGGAAGATATGGAGTAATAGATCAGACCTTTGTCTGCAGTAATGGGTGCGTTGCTCTGGACTATCATGATAAAGAGGGAGCTTAGCTGACCTTATGGTCCATCTATTATCCAAGGCTGACCTATGATCACGCTGTTTGGATCATGACCAAAAGAATAAAATCCTGGGAAGAAGCAGCTGAAATCTAGCCTGGCAAGCCATCCTATATATGTGAATATAGTCTAGCCACGGCCCATTGACGGCTCTCAGTCATGGGGGAATCTATGGTTGTCTTTCAAACTGTCTCCAAAAAACTATTGGATAACAAACAACATGACATACTCACCGCTACGGATGTCAGTCAACAAGGCAATCCTCCATACTCCGTCAAAGAAGACGCAAATACATCCTTTTTCAGAAAATGAAGTACCTCTATCTGCTCGAGTCAAAGAAATTTATGCTTCTCCACCAGCTCCTCGAGGCAGAGACACGCACGCATTGCTGGAGATGTTTTGCTTTTGGACTTTTCCGTCAGCTGGAGAGAGTTGCAAAGCAGTTCCACACCAGGACAACAGAGGGCGTAGTGCTTTTCTGGGGCATCCTGTCATGTATCCAGTCCAATATAGTGCATTTACAGTTTATATTTGCAGTTTATATTGTGCTTTTTAATATGAATACTTTTTAACTTTTTAACATGGCCAAATTTGTCCCTCATTCACCTCCACCTCTTCATGCGCTCGCCACCTCTAAACCAACGTCATTTCTGTCCACGAATAAAACGCATGCTGCGTATCTTTATACTCCTCAGGTCACGGGTGAATAAACGTTCATATTTTCAGAGTTTTTCCGCGAGGTATTCTTCAAGCTGCTCCGTGTCTGCCGCTAGATATCTTCAACTCTCTTTTTATTTTTTGAGGGGGCTGGTGATGTATTTAAAGGAAGCGGTGTCCTGGCTAATCATAAGCTTGTGCTCTCCGTCTCGTTCGACGGATGTTTAGAAAAGTGGGCTCAACTCTGTCCATCCTCGCGAGCCTGTTGGAGAGCCCTCGCAAGGATGGAAAATGGCGTTGCGTGTCTTTGTACCAATGCAGACGGAGAAGCATAAATTAGGCTTTAATGCCTAAGCCATATCAAACAAGCTGTGGCCATCTTTGTTTTTTCAGTAACATCCCGCCCACCAACAGAGTGCTGTGATTGGCCCACAAAACCAATAGAGCGCTGTGATTGGGCCGCTAAGGATGTCCGTCACAGGGCAGTTCGCCATACACTGTCGAAGAAGAAGCAACATCCTGCCCACCAAACAGATAGAGCGCTGTGATTGGACCGGCACCAGACGTCTGGCTTCCTCTGTAGGATGGTTGGGTTCAGTTTTAGGGACCACATAAGGAGCTCTATCACCCTGAGGCTCTGTTCACAATGAGAGGGGGGCGCTCGGTGGCCGATCAATCGGAACATCCCTAAAAATGGCTGCTAGCTGCTAAGATTTCTCTCCTGCTGTCCAACATTTGTTTCTCCTGATGTGAAATAAACTCAACTATTTCGCTCATGAGAGAATAGAAAAAAATATTGAAAAGATGAACTTAGTTTTTTGAAAAAAAAGTCACATTCTATAAAACACCTCAAAACATAAGCAGCGCTTCTTTTCCAAACCTTTTCAGTTGACCTAAACATGAAAAAAGATGCATGAAGCCAATCAAACATCAATTTTAAGAGAACAATGCTGACTCAAAAATTTCTGCACACACTGACAGAGCACACACATATCTAAGAACGGGTCACGGTTACTGAGAGAAGTCTGTATTCAAATTAAAGATCATTTAAACAACCTTCAGCTTTTCTCTGTTTCTTTCTAACAAGTATTTTTATTAAAGTGTTGTCTTTTGGTTGAACATCATAATCAAACATAACCTTAGTAAATACAAAGTACGTTTTTCAAAACTGATTTCATTTATTAAATGAAAAAAGTTATCCAAACCAACCTGGCAGGATTGGTGGACGCAACTGAAATCAAGTGAGCCTCACATCACTCAGTGCGTTTACATGGGCAGTATCAACATCTAAGTCGATCCTGGTCGATCTTATGATAATAAGCTGCGAGTCTTTATCCTCGTTTACATGCGCTTTAGAAAACCGACCTCTCAAATGAAGTTCGTTCCACTCCGGTACAGTAGGGGGCGACATGCGCCCTTTCATGTTGGGCATTGTTCCGGTTAGCTTGTAGCAACTCAAATAGTAAACAAATGCTGGCGGGAGTAAATGAGACGGAACTGAAAGAGGATATGCACCGTGGATGAAAGAATGGACGACAACAATGCTGCAGCACAGCTTATTGGTACGTACTGCGCTGTTTGATGTTGTTACGTGTGTTACGTTGTGGCGGTGATATTATCAGACGAGCGCTACTGCGGCCGCGTCACTTCCGGAACGTGAGCAGAATGAAGTCAGATAACTACATTATCTGGGTGCTTCAGCCCGATTAGAAGAAGTTCACCTTCAGCCAGACTAACGTGTTTACATGCATTAAAAAAAAACGATGTTAGTCTTTTTAGGGCAAAAGTTCGGTTTTCTGATGTGCATGTAAACACACTGAGTGTGGAGGAATTGTGTCCCACTCTTCTTTGCAAAGGAGGTGTTTCCAGAATAAGTGGCCTTTTGAGGTCAAAGGTCAGACATTCTCTTTCAATAATTTCTGGTAGAAAGCAGAATTCTTGGTTCCATCAGCTACAACAAGTGGTCCAGGTCCTGAGGCAGTAAAGCAGAACCAGACCATCACACTACCACTACTGTTGTCTGACTGCTGGTATGATGAACGTCCATTTTTGTCTTGTCAATTTTTCCAAAAGTCTTCAGGATCATCAAGACGGTTTTTGGTAAATGGAATGTGGACATTTGAGGTTTTTGTGTCGGAACTCTCCCAAAGATGCAGTTTTACATTTGTTAGTCTTCATGTTGTCATATTGAAGTGATTTCTTATTTTTACAGGTCTGGTAGAAATCAGGCAGTTAAGCTAAATAATGTGGTTCATGGATTTTAACTCAAGGGGGTGGGTGGTGGGGTTGGGGGTTACAAGTAGAGCCAGGGTGATTTGGTAAAGTTTTTTCCCCTTAATAAATTAAATCAATATTTGAAAACTGTGTTTTATATTTACTCAGACTTGATACTGAAATTAGTTCGCTCATCTGAAACCTTCAAATCTGACTTTTTAAAGGAGTCATCACCTGAAATTTTCACTTTTCCACTTGAAAACATGTCTATAATGGCTTCCTAATGATTTTTCACTGGCTGAGAAGCCACTATTTAACATTGAAGCGTTTGTTTAATCTTGCCTTCTTCAACCAGCTCACATGCACCCCACGAGCACGCGCACTCCAAAATGAGAACTTGAGTTCTGGCCCTATATGCCGACACAAAGGTCGAATATAAACAAATATGAACCAGCAGCGAACAAACCAGCACAACAAAGCTCATTTCATAACGTGAAACGCATAAATTATGTCTTACCGTTGACGACTCGTGTTATAATCCGTGTCATGGGAGACAAAACTCCGATCGGTTTGTGTATTCCATCTTCACAACAGCATAAGCGCCGATGCCTGGCTGTTAGCTTGCTTTGTTCCAACTCAACAACATGCCAGGGCGCCATTACACACGAGGTGAGGCTTGGGCTCTGTACATACACGGTTGGATCCCGTAGGTCACTGCCAGGTCGGGTTCAGTTATAACTTTTGTTGTTTTGTAGCGGGACGCTGAAGTGTCCTGCTTCCTGCTTCCTTCCACCAATCAACGCGCCCCTCAGTCCCGCGCGCGTCCGAGACAGCCGAAATATCACGTGTGATTTCGCGAGAAAATATGCCCTTCACAATAAAGGATCAAAAAAGCACATTTTTAATTTATTTTTCCAATACAATTTATTTTAATAGCCTAAAAGACTATAATAGGACGTAGATATCCACGGTATTATAGGTGATGACACCTTTAAAGGTACAAACAGAAAGGACTAAAATAACCTCACAGCATTGTATAACTGTTGCAACTATTTACCTTCAGGGTTTGCATTGTTGTCAATCACTGTCTAATATTATACTGTTGTGAGTTTAAAGCAGAAATTCACCATCTGCTGTAATGACAGCTAAGATCAGGCCATTTTTGTGCTTTAATCGGATTGGCTGGAGTCTGCAGGTATAATGTCATTCAGCCATGTCACTGACATCTGCACGTTTGCAGTAGGTTTGAAGTTTGTCATAAACCTCTGAAAAGATCTGATGTCAAAATTTAAAGTCTTGACTCAAATAGGTGTCGTTAAAAATCATCTTTGGCTCAGAATATTTCCCCTGCCCTCCTGAGATTTGCACGCAATACAAGTTTGAACTAAATCCGACTTTATAAGTGGGATGTTCCTTTTGAACTACGCTTCAGATTCAGCTTTAAGGGCATTTGCTGAGCTGCCAATTTGCATGTTTGTAGATTTTAGCAAATATTCTTAACTCTCGCCTGAGCATCAGATTAAACCCAATCAGACATTTGTCATAATGGGGAAGTCCTGTGATCCCTGATCTGACTGATTGGTGACAATCCTCTAAAACAAGCAGCCAAAGCGATAAATTTAGACCTTCAACACGTCCACCCACCCAAGTCTGATGAAAGTAGCGAGTTCCCAGACATCCTTTTGAAGCTGTTGAAATGTATTTCAGTTGATGTATAAACTAAATGAAACAGATGTAACTAGGTTGATGAGAAGTCAGCTGTGAAAAATATTTTCCACCGACGTGCTCCCCGACTATAGATTAGCGCTGTCGCAGTAACCTCAAAACTGTGATTAAATGGGATGGTTTTCTAATAGAATAATGGAGAATTTTATGAAAAACTCTCTCCTGTACAGCCATTACGGCAATTTATTTCACTAGAAACTAACCCATGGGATGCATTACTGATTGATGACATCCATACATTTTCATTTGCCCATCTAAAGCTAGGTGGCAGCTGGCTGATGCAGCTGTTCCTTTTCCCTTAATGTCTCAGTTTTCATGAGAGGATCTTGAAACAGCCAAAACAATACAAGATATATAGTCCTTGCAGGGTGTTTGGCTTCTAAACTGAGTTTTAAAACGTCATACCTCAAAGCAATACTTAACTAATCTTGAAATGGGGTTCTGTAGAAATTTTACAAACAAAAAATACTTTAAAAGAAAACTCAGGATGGAGATTAGTTCTGGCCAGATTGACAAGCTAATGGCTAGTCACAACACTGCAAAGATCAAAGCAGATTTCTGTTGTCTCAAAAAACTTAATTCTTTAAAATTTACTGAGGTTCATGTGGTTATTAATTTATAAAGCTTTACATTACGATCTACTTTCTTAAATGCAGGGTCAATCAGAAGGAGCTCTGGTTATTTGTGAGCAGCAGCAGCTAGCAGTAGCATTTCTGTTGCAGCTTGGGGCATTTCTGGCAGGGGTGTCGCAATAGTTCAGCCAGAATAACCATAACCAAAACGGACTGGAAAGCAAAGGTTTATAAAGTAGTGTTTGCATAAACCACCATAAAATGTTTGAGATTTGAGTTGATTTAGGATTTAGCTCTGCTTTGGTGCCGATTCCACTTGGACTAGCCATTGGCTCATTAATCTAGACAAATACAATTGCGATATGACTTGTTCTTCACAATTTTACAAAAGAATGTATGAATTAACCTTTTAAAAAGGTTTTACATTAATCATGGTCTTTTATGAGAACCAGGCATTACTTCTACTGAACACGACGTCCATGTGTGCAGCTAAGCTACAGTCACCAGTCAGCTGACTTGACCAGTTTTAAGCACTTTTTTATTTTATTTTGCCTTATAAGGCCATCTGAAAATTCTTGAGAAAATCATCATAGGGCTCTAGATAATTTAACGGGGAGTTGTCTAATAAAGGTTTTTGGAATTTGGTATTCCACTGAAAACAACCCATGAGCGTTTAAACATTTTCTTAATTGTTAAAATATGGGGTTTATAATTCAAAACAGAAAAGCATGAAAAGTACATTTTTTGGATGTGCCCAAATATAAGCCCTGCCTTTAAACGTCAAGAACGAAAACCCCAACCCATGGGTTTCTCACATTCTAAAACCCAAAAAGGTTTTAAAGGTGCAAACCTTTTTTTCCATAACACTTTACAATAAGGGTCCCTTTATTAACTTTATTTAGTGCATTATTAATAAACGTTTAAATAATGTAATAACAACTGCTTAAAAATAATGTTAATATTAAGTAATTATGTAACTAAGCAGACGACCGCCCTGGCCCTTTGTCCTAACCTTATATCGAGAACGTTAATAAAGGGATCCTTTGTTTATTAATGCTTAATAATGCACTAAGTAACGTTAATAAAGGGACCCTTATTGAAAAGTATTATCTTTTTTTCAAACTGCTTCAGTATAATGCTTCCCACAGCCCCACTTTCCTCCACATTCACAAAAACACTAACTAATGCCATATAACCAAAGGTGTGTACGCCTTTCTGTCTTTACTGTGGTTTTCCAAAGGTAAGTGCTTGAGTTATCTGACCGTGAGAGAGCATTAGTGCTCTAAAGAGACGAAGGTGTGGCAACAAAAACAAAGGAGTTAGCATAAGCATTATAGACCCGTTTTAAAAAAAGATCCTTCCTACTTAACGGGAACATTTTACTGGAAACAGGTCTGTCATCAACATGCCAGCACATAACAGCATGACTTCCTTTAAATCCCTCCACCTCTACAGTTTTCCATTCGCCGTCATGCTCTTTTCTCACCTAAATGTTTAAAAGCTGCTGACAAAAACGATGACATTAGCCCGCCACCGTCTTCCTGTGGGAGTCACAGAGGAAGGTAATCAAGAAGACACCCGGACAGTAAAAAACTAAAATAACTCAGGCACTCTGATAAAATCTGTTAAATATGTGCTGGTTATGGTTAACTCCACCTGCCCCTAATCTTCTTGATGTATTAAAACCAACAAGTAGCAATACATATTTTAACAGCACGCCATTTATCGTGATCAAATCAGATTGTGCTCATCTTCAAGCTGCTAATATGTAAAAAAGTGGCATCTAACACAGAAATGTCCACAGTTCAATGTTTCACGGGCTAATGAGTTTAGAATAGCACGGATGTAGTTTGGCTCTAATAAAACCAAAAAGACATCAGCGATGGCTGGTTGACTCTTTTCAATGATCCATTCTGAGCTAAGGTTACTGCCTTTTGCATTTTCACACAAACACAGCAGAGTAACTGCCAAGACTTTGTGGAAATAACACAGCTCAAAAGCCAGGGGTGGTTAGCCTAGTGAACTAGACCAATTCTTGCTTTGCAGAGTTTGGTCTAGGCACGCTTCATTGGAAACCTCGCAGCCCAAACCACTGCTGTGTTTATCCAATCACAACTCGCTATAGTTTTGGTTGGGCCAATCACAGCGCTCTATATCATGGGCCAATCACAGAGCGGGAGTAGCCGATGACGTCAGCGCTGCGGCCGCGAACGCCGCGAACCCAAGCAAGATGGCGGCAACTCGGAAAACACGTTTGTTTGAAAAGGCTTTGTCATCAACATTGGATTATTTAGACTCCAACGTGCGTAAGTCTGTCTGATATACTTAGCGGCTTCTTATTTTTATCAAACAAAGTAGTGCAATGTCCCAGTACACCTGATATTTGCGTGTTTTTCATACAAACACGACAGAAATCATTGAAGCTAGACGCTATTAAAGCCTCCCGCTTTTCCGTCGCCGTGATTACGTCATGTTGTTCGTCACTCTGATTGGTCCTAGCGCTATCCAATTGCGTGCTGACATTTTGAAAGACAACCGTAGATCCCGCCTCACGACTGAGAGCCGTCAATGGTTCGTGGCCAGACTATATATTCACATATATAGGATGGCTTGCCAGGCTAAGGGGTGGTGGCAGTGTCACTCAAGATAAGACGCTGAATTATTGTCTTTAGTCTTCAACAATTTAAAAAATTATACAGCATTTTTCCACAATAAAAACTGCATTTTTGGTTGATATTATTTTTATAAAGTACAGACTGAATTCTTGCTTTTTAGATAACATTCACACACACATCCACTCATAACCACTTCATATCTACAGGGAGATTCCCACGTCGTTGCCATGTTTCCTACAATGACCTCATTCACTACAGGACACAGACTGTACCAACGTCAGCCATCAACCTTTTCCCAGCATGAGGTAAGGATTGTAAATTCTTGTTAAACTCCTCCATAAAAACACCACTTTTGATGCAGCATCTTTTGCTGTTTTAATTGCTTTTAAAACAACCAGAAGTCCTAATAAAATGAGACGTTTTAATGAATCATCCAGGTTAATTTTCTACATTCTCATACAATTTTACAATGTTTACCTTTTAATCTACTCCTTGTTTGGATTACACTAAAACAAACCATTTACAGCCCATTACTGGAGGAGATCTACAATCTGATGCCATACTTTGCTCTTCTGGCTCGATGGGACTAATTGGGCTTATTAAAAGTGTCATCTTAGAGATTATTTTAACCTTCTATGAAAATAAAAACGAATTACTCTTGCTGCTGTCTTGTCAAGTAAGTAACGCCATAGGGATGCTCCGATCCGATCATGTGATCATAAATCAGGCCTGATCAGGTGATTTTAAAAAGGTCAGAATCGGGTGAAAAAGATCGGATTTAACCTTTTAAAACAACAAATATGACTTTTTAAATTCATCCTGAGACAGAAATTTTCAAATGGAATAACAATGGCTTAGTTTTAATTTCTACAAGTTCCTCTACATCAGTATTCTTTGTTTCTTGTACAAAAACAACACAGTAACGTCACACAATTTGCAGCAGGCAAGGATTCAGACACCAAGGCGCAGCTGTTAGCAAGCAGGCTAACGCTGAGCTAACGTGTCTCCTCAGGAGAACTAAAATGTCTGCAGCTAGGTGGTATTTTAAACCGGACAATGAAGGCAGAGCTACAGCCACTTGTAATGTGTGCATTCTGGGCATTCAGTGGCAGCGCTGCACGATACACTGCCTTCAAAACAGACTACTTTCACTTTCGGTTTTTCCCTTCGGGCGTCAACAAAGCGAATCACCTGTTTCGGTTTGTGAACTTAGACAAAAACGCAGAGTCAGCCGACAGAAAAAGATCCGCTAATAAACAAAGAGAAATTGCCAACAGACTGCAAAAAGTCAGGGTTTCGTCTGCTGCAGCACCCGAGCTGTGCGTTAGCTACAGGTGTTATACAGGAAAATGTTAGCCTGCCTGCTGAGGCGCCGCGTGCCTGCCTCGTCACGGGAACACGCATCACACAACACAGCTGCTGATTGAGGGAGTAAACAACTTGAAATATGAGCAACACTGCTACTTTTAAATATGTTCATAACACGTTTTTTTAATCAATGCACTTTCTAAACAAGTGAAAGTGAAACTTGGATGTGTTTTCTTTTTTTCTTATTTTAATGCTTTTCTGAAGAGTATCGGATCGGGACTCAGTATCGGCAGATACTCAAAATCAAATGACTCGAAATCGGATCGGGAGAAAAAAAACGTGATCGGAACATCCTTATAACGCCATCTTTGTTATTTTTTTGCTCAGTCGCAGTAACATTCCTATAACCAAACTGATAGAGTGCTGCTATTGGCAAGACACAAGACTGTTCAGGCCTGCTGAGGCTCCTATGGAGCGCAGCTAGACCAACAAACAGTAAAATCATTTTGCTTTGGCTACTGTCTGTCTAGACCTCTAGGCTAGATTTTCGTTGATAAAGGAGCTAAAGCAAGTAATCCACATGTTTATTTGGACCTTGAGATATGAGATAAATGAACAAAGTAATAACATTTTAGAGGAAGCACGAGATATGAGCTGAAAGCTGTAGCAGCGTTTCATGTTGTGAATATAACATGTATGAGAGACAGAACAAAGACACATAGAAGCTTTAATCTGACATTTGATACTAAATTTTCCATAAATTACATATTTCAACATATTTCAGGCGTTTCTGTAATGAATAGCAATCTGATTTCTTGTCAGAGTTTCAAACTAACATTATCTTATCCAAATTGACAGAGTTGTAGCCATTTTTGTTTTTTTTGACCAATGTCAATGAGCTTGCTGTGGCCATATTGGATTAGGTCGACTCCAAAAGTTGATTAGTTGTAGATGAACATTCAGTGAGGATGTTTTGAGAGTGTCGTTAAACTACACTCAGTGCTTCATGAGCTACTTTACTAAACAGACAAACACATAGGAGAGAAACAAACATTATTATAGATTCATGCTTTATAAAACTGACAGCACAAGCTCATGTGCACATCAACTGTTCTTTTCTGCCCGTCTAAGATCAGCTCCTCTCTATAGAGCTCCAAAGAACTAAATCTGTGATTTTAATGACTAAACTTTTGTCTTCTTATACTTCTGATCTCACACTTACAGTCCCTGTAGCAGCTGAACACAGGTCTCATCTTTCAGCTAAGACATTACAAAGCTGCCTTAGAAACCACCAAACTCTTTAAATGGCCTCACTCGTCCGCAAAGCAGCAGAACTGAATTTGTCCTTTAGTGAAAGTATTCTCTATAGCTAATGACTGGCACTGCTGCTGAGCTGCGACTCATCTTATGAGCAGAGGACAGTCATGAAAAAGCCAACAGAACTATGACATATGCTTTTTAACATCTATGGACGGCCTTTATGTAAGTTGGTGGAGAACTATTCTGGTTTAAGCTTTTAAAATATTTTGTACACACATTTATTACTAATGAGAAACTCTGCTGTATTTATTATTCTGACTTGGAGCGGCCTGACCTTGAGTAGTCAGTTGGGAGAGCAGTGTTAATGCAAACTTGGCTCTGAAAAGCATGAATCATTGCACGTGTGCAAATGCAGGACCTGTTGGAGTACTCTTGGACTACAAGTGGCTGCATTAGCACAGTGTTAACACGTCCACTTGTCATAAAACTCTGCATTCATCTTGCACCTTCTTCAGTAAATAAAGATTAGAATACATGCAACTGTCTGTTCCTTGGAGTAAAGAGAAGCATAATGACTCTGCACAAATAGCTCTGTGGTTCCCTTGCTGCAGACGCTGCATATGCTTACTTTAATGACTCTCCCAACCTGACAGCAACAATAGTTGTTGTCCAAGCTGCTGTTCCAGTTTTCATGCTAAAAAAAAAATCCCCAATGGGGCAACAGCAGCAGGTTTTCATTCATCATCTTCTGAATTCAGTTAATGGAAAAGCTTTTGAGTATAATGTCATATCTATAGGCAGAACTTCATTCAGTCTGACCGTTAGATTCAACAAAAGAGATGTATTAATTTTTAAAAGTATTGAAAATTGGAACAGTCTGAATTTAGTTAACTAACTTTAGCTCAAAGTCTGCCAAAGAAGGAGGTTGGGCAGTCTCCATTTTCCCTTCCTCAATTCATACCATGGTGTCCAGCATGACCATCTGCCTAAAAATACTTGGAGGTGCCTGTTTAAACCTATTCTATAGTATAAATGCACCAGACAAATATTGTGTCTCGCCTATTCTTTATGGAACAATGTTGTTTAAAATAAGACAACCACCCAAAGTAAAATGTTCAAAGCATTTCAAAAATCAACCAGTCTGAGAGTGATTTTGTTCTGCCAACCAGCATCCTGGCTGGTCCAAGCAGGAGGCAGCAGACTGCAAACCCTAAGCTGAAGACCTGATCCAAAAGTGTGCTTGGAGTGCACACAGAGGGAAACACGTCCTGGTTCTTTTCATCAACATTTGTGGTTCTCAAGCTAAACGGAGAAAAAGAAAATACAGCTGCAGGATTGGCAGCAGACGAATGGTAAATAGCCTGTATTTGTATAGCACCTTTTTAGAGTTCTACAACCCCCCAAGGTGCTTTACAACACAATGAGTCATTCACCCATGCACACACACATTCACACACTGATGATGATGAGCTACAATGTAGCTACAGCTGCCCTGGGACGCACTGACAGAGGCAAGGCTGCCAAGCACAGGCACCACCAGTCCCTCCAACCACCAGCAGCAGGCATGGTGGGTTAAGTGTCTTGCCCAAGGACACTACAGCAGCATTCTCTGGAGGGAGCCGGGATCAAACCTACAACCTTCTGATTACTGAACAACCCGCTCTTTCCTCCATGAGCTACTGCTGCCCCAGAAGAGTTTAGAGGAATTATCGTGCTGTTTATGATGTTTACTTCAGTCATGCTATTTGTAATACTGTGTTGAAGGTTTGAAATTTTTCTTGATTTTTTTATGCTCCGTGTCATTGTTTATCATCGTCCATCAACTCCCAGGTTACTCCCAGTCTATTGCATCCGTCTTCCCTCAATCAACCCAGCAGCCCTTCATTGCCCTGCTTCTGCGTGCAAACACCAGTAGCTCTTCACATTCTTCTGTCATGAAAATCTGTTGCCTCTGTTATCTTTCCCCAGTTTCTGCCTCCTGTTTTCCTGTTCTTCTGTAGTCTCAGCTTTTATTGAACCTGTATCTCCATCTGCAGTCTTTTTCTTAACAAGATGTAAACTTCTCATTCACAGAAATATCTAAATGTTCAACTTAAACCCTGGTATACTTTAAAAGAGTATTACACCAAACTTTATAAAGGACCATTTGTTACTTCTTGGGTGCTGAACTACATGCATGAATCAAAGGCTGGCCTCAGAGTCCATGTCAATAAGCACTAAGAAAGAAGCTTCCATCAGAAAAAGCAAAAAGACTTCATCTCTGTGGATGATCGTATGTGACCAGTTTTTGTTTCACTTAGACAGTTAGAGCGCTCACCCACACAGCACACTGATTTGATAAGATCAAAATCATGCAGTGCTAAATGCCAAGAAGGCTTTATAGACCTCACATAAGATTAAAATCTTTGCAAACAGATAAGCAACGTTGGTGTACGGTCATCCACAAAAATAAAAAAAAACACAAAAAAGTGCTGAGTCATACGAGGATACTGGGCCTGGTTTGCATTGAACACACGTCAGCTGGATTCTTCACAGACTCAGAGGCTGCTGTGGAAAACAAGTCCTACAACGTGCATCAGCACGTAACTGTATCGACAGATTCAAACGTAGACGACTCAGACTGGACGGAGGGCACAACACATTTTGATAAGAAAATCAATAGCACCACTAGCCGTCATATTGTGCTCAATCTATTGGCACTGCTTGCTTATCTTTTTTGGATTTTGACCATTATTCTTATTCCATTTTTTTGCTGCAGTGATTTTAAAAGCTTCTGCTTCTAACAGGTCTTATTTTAAAGGGTAAAATTAAAAGTTTGTAAAATGTGATTTTAAAAAGACCGATTCAAGTCTTTCAAGGGCAAACCTGAAACACTTTTGGCAGTGCCCGTGGTGCTAGGCTGATAACCATCCTGGTCAGACTGGGTTTTATTTAACAGATGACCCAGCTGCCATGGGCTGCTCTTCAGATAAGCTAATCCACGTTCACATTAATCTCGTTTAATAAAGGATTGTTTTTCCTGAAATGAACCACTATCTTATCTTTAAATGCTAGATAAACACATTCTGCTGTTTCTGTTTTATCGTTTGTTCAAATTAAAAATGTGTTGTTTTCTAATGTAACTGAAGAAAAATCCCTCACACTTCTCAAAAGGAAATGGAACAGTTAAGAAAAATGGGCGTAAATGTACAGCTCATCTTAAAAAATCTATAAAATGTAATAATAAGCTTTTGTTTGAAGCATGGAGCTCTACTGAAAAGAATCTCATCGTAGTTGAAAGCGAAGCCTTAATGCAGCAAACTAACACTTGCTCAGATCTGCTGCATTATTAATAAACGTCCTGTTTGTCAGGGCCATCCAATCAGCTTCCTTTATGATTTTCAAATCAGACCTTTTATTTTGTCAGTCTTCAATATAATTAGGGAGTTTGTAAAAATAGCACAAGGCAACATCCAAGATGCCGAGGGGATGAAAGGAAGACTAGGATTAGTGAATCGCCACCATGCAAAGAGGTCAAAAGCTGGAAATTCACATGAAGAGAGGAACTGGAGGATGGACGTGAAAAAGTAAACATGAGGAAGACAGATTTTGAGTGCATCAAACACTTGACAAGCAGCAGTGGAGCAGTGGGAGTGATCTCCGTTTTTTCCAGTTTTCCTGCAGAACTTCCTACATCTTTTTGTTCTGAACTCTCTCACTGTTGTTTTCTTCTTCTCCATCTAAATATTTCATTTGTAGCCTGACGTTGTTTTCATCTTGAGACCCGCTCTTTGATCAGTCATAGATTTGGAGCTGGAGCAGAGTGCGGCATCGACCGTTTCATCACAGAGGAAGAAGAACTGACAAAAGGCTGACTGAAAGAAGACAAATCATTAAATAATGCATCATCAGTTTGTGTTCAGCTGTTGTAACATCATTAAAAACCCAATACAGTGAAGTTTCTTTATGATGCTGCTAGAGGCTAGCCCACTGCTGCTCTCAGCCACTTTATTAGGTACACTAGTACTAGTACTAAGTTGGAACCTTGTTTGATTTCCAAACTTGCATTGTATGGCACATATTCAACAGGGTATTGGAAACAATCCTCAGAGGACTGAGATTTGGTGACTGTGGAGACCATTTTTGTGGAGGAGGATCAAACACAACTCAGAACTACACTCACCGGCCACTTTATTGGGTACACCTTGCTAGTACCGGGTTGGACCCCTTTTGCCTTCAGAACTGCTCTAATCCTTCGTGGCATAGATTCAACAAGCTACTGGAAACCTTCCTCAGAGATTTTGGTCCATATTGACATGATAGCATCACACAGTTGCTGCAGATTTGTCGGCTGCACATCCATGATGTGAATCTCCCGTTCCACCACATCCCAAAGGTGCTCTATTGGATTGAGATCTGGTGAATGTGGAGGCCATTTTGAGTACAATGAACTCATGTTCATGTTCTAGAAACCAGTTGGAGATGATCTGAGCTTTGTGACAAGGTGCATGATCCTGCTGGAAGTAACAATCAGAAGATGGGTCCACTGTGGTCATAAAGGCATGGACATGGTCAGCAACAATACTCAGGTAGGCTGTGGTGTTTAAACCAGGCTCAAGTGGTACTAAGGGGTCCAAAGTGGGCCAAGAACATCTCCCCACACACCGTTACACCACCAGCAGCTGCAACCATTGATACAAGACAGGATGGATCCTTGCTTTCATGTTGGTGACACCAAATTCAGACCCGGCCATCTGAGGCCTTGTCCACACGTAGCCAGGTTTTTTTAAAACGGATATCCGCCCTCCCAAAAAATAGCGTCCACACCAACTCGGTTTTAGAAAAAAATTCATCCAAACCTAACCGCATAAGTGCATTGTGCATCAACTTCAACATAACATTAACATCCACACCACTGTTCAATTGATTTTCCAGATCATTCTCTGGAATCACTAGAGAAGGTTGTGGGTGAAAATCCCAGTAAATCAGCCGTTTCTGAAATACTCAGACCAGCCTGTCTGGCACCAATAACCGTGTCACATTCTGATGCTCAACAAGTCACATCTAGATATAAATGCACTGAGTTGCTGCCATGTGATTGGCTGGTTGACTATTTAAAGCATCAAGCACTTGAGCAGGTGCACCTAATAAAGTGGCTGGTGATTGTAATGCACATGTTGTGTCTTTCTCTAAAAGGTTTATTCAGAGGAACAGTTCCTGTTGCCAGATTCCAGGGGATAATCATTCACAGTTGATCACTACACATGAATATGAATATTGTTCTCTGCGTCCTTGAAGAATGCCCTAACGTAGTCATTTGCAGAGACGGAGTGACTGCTGTGAATACATTCCCTACTCCCTCTCCTCCAGAACATCACAGCTATTCAAACAACTTATTTAAACCTCCGGAAAAATGACACGTGTGGCACAGAGTCACGAGGGGACACGCGCAGGCTGCATGTTACTCTGTCAAATTGATATGTGAGGCATAGCAAGAAGGAATGAAGAAGAATCTGTGTAAAACTGCCAAACAATGCAAAGCAGGAGATTCCAGATGGCTGGTTTTGTGGATGATTGAGCATGTGCACGCAGCCTGCGAAGGGTCAGAACAAGGCAGGAGCTTTTTGGGATACGGGAGGCTGAGCGGTGTGAATGTGTTAACAGAAAGATGTGACATGCTTTTGGAAAAGAATGCAGCTTGTCTCTGGCACAAACAGAGTGAAAGAAGGAGTGATTAAGCAAACAGACAAAAGCCTTTACAGAGAATATTTTGATGTGAATTGTTAAAGCTACCTGGATTTCTCCAGAGTCTTCTAATTAGCTGCAGTGAAAGTGTAGTTTTAGAATTTGTTACATAACTTCAGAACAAAGATTGGATTCAATTTGTGCCGTGGCACTGATAAAAAGGTTTCTGATGTGCCAACTAGTTATGGCTCTAATGAAATTAGGTTTATCAAACAGAGAGGGATCAAGTCGAAGCACAATAAATGGAAAAGTAGTTGCATAATGTCTCTATCAAAATGAGTATAAACTGTATATTAAAATTCTGTTTTTGTTAAATATGTTAAAAGACATTAAGCTGAAATGACCCCAAGATCAGTTTGAGGATCAAACACAACTCAGAACTACACTCACCGGCCACTTTATTGGGTACACCTTGCAATGTTTATTTATTTATTTATTTATTTATTTATTTATTTATTTATTTATTCTTTATTTAACCAGGAAGGTCCCATTGAGATTAAAATCCTCATTTTCAAGGGAGTCCTGGCCAAGAGGCAGCAAAAGTTACAGTTACAACATATATATATATATTTTTTCCAGTTACACAGACATGTTATGTACAGAATTACAGAAGGCAATTACAACACAGGGAATCTGTCTCAAGGGTTCTCAGTCTGGTTTTAAATGTATTCAAGGAGATGAGCTCAGTTAATTTCCAGTTTTCCTGCAGCCTGTTCCATGCAGAAGGAGCAGAGTGAGCGAAAGCCCTTTTACCCAGTTCAGTGCAAGCAAACGGAACACAGAGAAACAACTGATCGTTTGCACGCAGACTGTGAGAAGTTACACTTCTCAGTGAGATTAAGTTACATATGTTGGGTGTAACTCATTATTTTGTAATGCATTACAGTAATTACATTACATTTATTGGTAACGCAGTAATGTAATGCATTACTTATGAAATTTCTGTAATATATTACTTGTTACAAAGAGAAACCAACATTAGTTTCTTGCATTACAATCAACTAGGCTTGTCTCTCGCTCTCTCCTCCAAGGAGAACTCGGAGAACGCTTTTTTTATACGTGATGATGTTGCAAGGTTACGTGGACAATCACAAACGGAGAAACGGGAAAAGAGCAACATGGCAGAGGCGATGGAGGGTAAGGTGACTTTTGACGGATGGAAGTATGCACATTACTTTTCCTTTGTTGCAAGAAAGGACCAAAACTTTCAGTTTGTGTAAACATTCTAAGCAAAAAAATGTTTTGATACTGTGTACCTTGAGGTTATGATAGCATTTTACAAGTTTGCATTTTTTAAGGTGCTTATGTAGCACTGTTGTTGGTGCTTGTTTTACATTTCTTTTATTAAAGAAGGGTGTCAAAAAGAGATCTTCAGTGCTATTATTGAATGAAAACAATATTGCAGGTTACTTTCTGGCTGCAAAAGTAATCAGAAAGTAGTGTAATTAAGTTACTTCATGAAGTAAGTAACTAAGTAGTGTAATATATTACTTTTTGGAAAAGTAACTTGTAATATGTAATATGTTACTATTTTTGAGTAACTTCCCCAACACTGCACCTTGCTAGTACCGGGTTGGACCCTCTTTTACCTTCAGAACTGCTCTAATCCTTCGTGGCATAGATTCAACAAGGTACTGGAAACATTCCTCAGAGATTTTGGTCCATATTGACATGATAGCATCACACAGTTGCTGCAGATTTGTCGGCTGCACATCCATGATGCCAATCTCCTGTTCCACCACATCCCAAAGGTGCTTTATTGCAGTGTTCCCCAACCCTGGTCCTCAGGGCCCACTGTCCTGCATGTTTTCCATGTCTCTGCTTCAGCACACCTGATCTGCATTGCCTCCTCAGGAGGACTTCAAGTGCTGCAGATGCCTGTTAATCACTCATTCATTTGAGTCAGGTGTGTGACAGCAGGGAAACACTGGTGTTTGAAAGGGCAACATGGAAAACATGCAGGACAGTGGGCCCTGAGGACCAGGGTTGGGGAACACTGCTCTATTGGATTGAGATCTGGTAACTGTGGAGGCCATTTGAGTACAATGAACTCATTGTCATGTTCTAGAAACCAGTCTGAGATGATTCCAGCTTTATGACATGGTGCATTATCCTGCTGGAAGTAGCCATCAGAAGATGGGTACACTGTGGTCATAAAGGGATGGACATGGTCAGCAACAATACTCAGGTAGGCTGTGGCGTTGCAACGATGATCAATTAGTACTAAGGGGCCCAAAGTGTGCCAAGAAAATGTCCCCCACACCATTACACCACCACCAGCCTGAACCATTGATACAAGGCAGGATGGATCCATGCTTTCATGTTGTTGACGCCAAATTCTGACCCTACCATCCGAATGTCGCAGCAGAAATCGAGACTCATCAGACCAGGCAACATTTTTCCAATCTTCTATTGTCCAATTGTGGTGAGCCTGTGTGAATTGTAGCCTCAGTTTCCTGTTCTTAGCTGACAGGAGTGGCACCCGGTGTGGTCTTCTGCTGCTGTAGCCCATCTGCCTCAAGGTTCCACGTGTTGTGTGTTCAGAGATGCTCTTCTGCATACCTTGGTTGTAACGAGTGGTTATTTGAGTTACTGTTGCCTTTCTATCAGCTCCAACCAGTCTGGCCATTCTCCTCTGACCTCTGGCATCAACAAGGCATGTTCGCCCACAGAACTGTTGCTCACTGGATGTTTTCCCTTTTTCGGACCATTCTCTGTAAACCCTAGAGATGGTTGTGCGTGACAATCCCAGAAGATCAGCAGTTTCTGAAATACTCAGACCAGCCTGTCTGGCACCAGCAACCATGCCACGTTCAAAGTCACTTAAATCACCTTTCTTCCCCGTTCTGAAGCTCGGTTTGAACTGCAGCAGATCGTCTTGACCATGTCAACGTGCCTAAATGCATTGAGTTGCCACCATGTGATTGGTTGATTAGTAATTTGTGTTAACAAGCAGTTGGACAGGTGTACCCAATAAAGTGGTCAGTGAGTGTAGATTTAATCTCTCCACTGAAAGCTTAAAATTCAGTTCATGTGACGGAATAATGATCTAGAGGCCACAGGATATAGAATCTTTCTGTTTAAAAAATGGTCTTTCTGACAACTGATTTAGCTAAAATCCATCACAAAATCTTGCTGAGCTAAACACTTTATTTTTAATTAAACGGTTATGTCTAGATTGTCTCTGTTTGTTTAAGCAAATTAATTTATACAGAACAAATACTGTAACATGTACTCCACAGCAAGCAAACCTGCAGCCCTGTCAGTTTTTCTTTGTACTTTGAGCTGTTACTGTGTGGAGAAAAATTGCTGTGCTATAGCTGGAAATGACCTTTTTTTTAAATAGTTTGAGAACAAATGTCCAGTTGCTTGACATAAATAATGATGCATTGAACAAAAATGCACACATTTTGAAAAGCAGCCAATATTCTCCACAGCAAGCAAGCCTGGATGCACTGCAGCCTCGTCAATAATCGTTTCTCCAATAAACTGACATTGTGTTGCACAAGATTGCCTTGATGAGACTCAGCTGTACATTTGGTGTGGGATAGACAGGACGCCTCAAGGTGAGCAGCATGCCGCTGTACGTCATTACTATGGACTTTGTGGATATCAGTCGATAGCTCATAGTCAGCTTCATGAAATATAAAAAAAACTGCAAATGCAACTCATAAATTATCTACAAGTCATTAATTTAAATAATATGAACATAACAAAAAGGCGAAACTAAAAGTGAAGGCTCACATTCTGACCAAATTCTGCGAGATATGTTAGCATTAGTAAATAAATACAAGATATTCCCTAAAAATATTGAGTCACTTGTAAAAGGGATGGCAGTTTCAAATACATTTTCTATTCGTTTATCTATTACCTTCAAATAAAGAAGCAGTTTGACATTCACAAAAAAATGAAAGATGATTGACTGCAGACTCCCAACTGTACTGAAAACTGTGAACTGAACCTGTTACCATGCCACCCTTGACACTGTGCAGAAAAAATTGTAGAAATAAAAGATGATGTGTGTGGACACATAAATGGCTGGTCAGATGTGTTGAAGCATGCGCTGTGTGAGCGGTTCTGGTACACTCGGGTTGCAGCACCGCTTCAGCAGTGTGATACCCTCATGAGGGACAGCCATGATTTCAAACAATTTTGATTTTCATCGAGCGCACGGTTGCCAGTCGGGAGCTGGTTGTGACATGTTAATCTCTTCTCATTACCCCCTGTATACTACATGATAAGGTTGGGTGATTGGATGAATGAATTGACCATTGGCGATGGGCCAAGGCCTTCAACAATCATTTTTTATGAGTGATATTTTTCAATGTCTATGATTAGTCTCACAGATAGGACATTGCAAACGTCCACGTCAAATCAGTATCTTTTTTACTTGTATTTATACATATTACACACCATTAGAAAGATAGGATTCTTGTGATTCCAATGACATATTGCAATCAAGGATTCAACCATAACTGTTGACTTATTAAACACTTTTGTCAAACCACTCAGAAAATTCTAAATAACGTCCAACTCCCCAGTCAAAGCCTCATCTCACTGACAGAACAGAGCCATCTCAAACAAGAATGATCTTACATCCAAAAGTCCAATAAAACAGTTGATCCACAGTAAGTCTTACGTTTACAATCCAACATAATTTACAGCAGAAAACATTCAAAATGTACCTCTCATAATCTCTCTCATAATCCTTGTTAGCATCCAAATGTTAGCTACAAACGTTTGAGTGATATCCTCCTGAACCAATAGGTGAAGGGTTACCCACCTTCTGCTGGGGCAAAATCATCAGCTATTGGCTGACAGATCAAACGATCCGTCCTCCATTAACACGGTTGTAACGCAAACCCACTGCGGTGCAGTTTATAGTGGATTGATGCATCAAATAGCCAATAAAGCTATACAGTGCAAACATTTTTAATATAAATAAACAGAAACATATAAACTTCTATGTTGTAGTGAACTTCCTGTCCAGCGGTGCCATAGGGGAGTGTGCACAGCAGCATGATGCAACATGTCGCACAGAGAAATGAGCAATTATTATTTATCAGTGTGAGAAATTGGAGGTGTGGCATGAGAGCGTGAAGACAGTTAAATGCGTGTCTCATGCTCATCGCGTCAGACTTTGCAGTGATGATAAAATAAATATCCACTTGAATTTATTTTGCTTCCGGAGCGCAGGCAGGCTGAGGGTTTTGCTAACCTGCAGGGAAGATGGACGACAAAGTTCTACAGAAAGTAGCTAAGGGTTACCAGGATTGTTGAAAGTTTGTTCGCTAGGTGCTTTTCGGAAATAAAGTCGAAGGGGGTTTGAAAAGTGGAGGAGCGCTCGATTTGCAACTCAGAGCAGCACAAGAGTAAACCATGAGGGAGGAGCAAATAATCGGCTCATTTTCTTTTTATAATCGTTCAAAACCCAGATCGTAATTGTGATCAAAATTCGATTAATCAAGCAGCCCTATCCTAATGGTGAGAAACTAACATCAGCTTCAGTGAAAGTGTCAGGACTGACGTGCAAATGAATCTTTCCTGTGGGACACAATGCAGTCGGAACTCTAAAAAATGACTTCACACCCATTCTCTGTTCATGACGTGGGAATATCTTCTACAATACGACTGAAACCAGAAACATGAGACTCTTGAGTCACTGCTACCTAGTTCCCATGAGTCAAACCAAGGACAAAAAGCCCCCAGCGAATCAGTCACAATGCAAACCTCTAACCCCCACAGTCACATTTTTGATGTATAATCTTCTAAAGAGCCGAGCGTGAAATGGGCCCTTTGTGCAGAACAAAGTTTTACAGAGAACAGTGAGGCATAAAATCTGGTGGGTATTCCCCTTGAGTCAGGGGGTGTCGCGTACGACCGACACCCGCACACACAAGAGTGTAAAAGCACACACGGGCTATTCAAGTCGATATGAGCGCAAATATCTCCACACTTGGAAAATAACATACCCTCATTCACACTTACACACAAACACACACTCTCTATCCTCCCGCCACTTTTGTGTGACAGAATATGGCCTTTGTTCCATGCTCTTTGTGAGCGGGTTGGTGAGCTGGGCTGCTGGGGCTCTGGGAACAGACATGAATAAATGGACTGTCCTTCATAGAAGTCCAAGGAGAACAACCAAACACCCCCAGCAAGAGATCTTACATCTTATATCAAAGACACTTTCTGCAAAACAAGCATTTGCTACAGTTACAGCTTTTTAAAAACAACTTCAGATGTGCAATTAAATGAATGAATGGTGAGACATTAAGAACCAGTCTAAACGTCTCTACATTTCATCCACCCATAAGATCAGACTTCATATCTTAAAGGGGACATATTATGCAAAATTATCATTTTGCATTCTTTTGTGCTGCTTTGTGGGTCTCTACTACCTCTATAAGCACTTCAAAAGTGTCCATCTTTTTTCTGTTGCCATTTGGTTTTAGAAATTATGTGCTTAAAACAAGGCCCTGTTTGTGACATCACAAACGGTGACTTTTTTTTAAATGGCTTACCATAGAACCACCTCTCACATACAAGAGAGAGCTGCTTCTCTGCTCTACTTAGAGATCCTCCCAGATATCGGAGCTTCTCAGCTTATAGCAGCCTGAGCAGGGGAGGAGTGGGCGTGGCCAGCTCCAGCTTGTTTTTTTAAAGTGACAGAGCCCTGAAACAGCTCAGTCTGGAAGGTACTGAAACTTTAAAAAACAAAGCTACTGAAATGGCTTGATGTGAACTTCGTGAACATGATTTTTACAGAACATAGAACTATTATAACTTAAGAAAACAAGTCATAATTGACCCTTTTAACCTAACACTGAACAGAAAAATAAGTTTTTATATCAACATAAAACTTTGGATCAACATTTAAAGTTCATCTCTTGCTTTTGGACATGCAACACTACTCTTGAAACATCCAACCACAGCAAAAGTGTCTTCAGTTCAAACCTAATGAAGTGCATCACAGATTGAGGCCATGAAGAAATATAAAGAAATATTGAAAAACTGCCAGTTAGACAAAGAAATTTAATATTTGATTCAAACCCAGGGTTTGCTTAACAATGCATACAGTATATGACTGGAACCACTGGCCCACATTAAGCTGAGTATATAAGAATATAAGACGTTCTCACTCATCGAGATGGCTTTTTTTCCACAGCAGTGTATTCCAGTGTGGTTTTAATCTTAACATGCACATGGTGCTTGGCTGCTATTTGATGAAACATTGAGGCTGACGCATTTCTGCTTCGCACTAAAGTTATCCTTCAGAAGGAAAAGTAATAAGAGAGACAGGAAGTCAAGCTTGTGGAGTTTTATTAGGGTAATATGATGATGAAGCTATTTAAAGAGACGGAAGCATTCGGTCTTAGAGAATGATTTTATAAAAGTTCAGAAAGAAATTTAGACAAGCAATATTAGGACCTATTTTGTTTCTGATATATGTTTATTACACCTCTGCTATACCTCTCCCCTGTGCTTTTGGCTGATGATACTGATTTGTTTTTCTCACATACCCTTTTACAATATTAATCAAAGCAAATTCTCGCCTGAAAAAATCTAAATAGTTCAAACTGGATAAATAATTTCTGAATGTAAACTAATATAGTTTCATTATAGTTACATCCTTCAAAATATGCTTAATGTAACAAAATACTTTCTATAGGAAACGGTGCAACAACTCATGTCTCATCCTTGTTATTATGGAATGAATAACTGGAAAAACCATATTCGTTATGTTTGTAATAAAATATCACAATCAATTGGTTTCATTTTTAAAATCTGTTGTCTGGTCAACTACAAGTGTCAAACTACTAGGCCTACAGTTTAATTTATCTACCTTTTAGCAGGATGGTTGGACATCCAGGTTCTCTTTTTAATCAAGTAAAACTTCTGAATATTTCTAAAAGAAATACATTTTAACTTGTATATGTGTTTAACAGAACCCTAACCCCCGGGGTTCCTACTCTCACCTGCACATTTTTGTTATACTTCGATTAGGTACCTGGGTGTTCACCTGAACAACAAACTAGACTGGAGCCACAACACTGATGCTCTGTTCTGGAAGGGTCAGAGCAGCCTCTACCTGCTGAGGAGACTGAGGTCCTTTGGAGTGCCTAAAGAGCTTCTCTGACTCTGTGGTGGCATCAGTCATCTTTTATCATGTGGTTTATTGGAGGAGCAGCTTATCTACGACTGAGAGACAGAGATTAGATGAGCTCATTAAGAAGACCAGCTCTGTCCCAGGATGTCCCCTTGATCCAGTGCAGGAGGTGGGAGACAGAAGGACTCTAGCAAAAATAACATCACTGTTAGACACTAATGTGTCCCACCCCATGCATGAAGCTGTTGTGGAGCTGGAGAGCTCCTTCAGCAGCAGACTGCTGCATCCTGGGTGCACAAAGGAACATTATCATAGGTCCTTCCTCCAGCAGCTGTTAGGGTTTATAACAAACACTGCTCCCAACAAACATAATCTCATTTACATTCCTTCTTTCTTGCTGCTTTTTTGTGATTTGCACATTTTCTGTTGTTCTACCTGCACTCATTCATTATTGCATGTGCAGTTTTCCCTTTCACGTTTCCCATTCCTAAATAATATGTCTTTATTTTTTCAATCCACACCGTATTTTTATATTTTTATTTCTTAGAATGTGTACGCATTCAGCATTTTGTCTTTTTAATCTTTGAGTATTTTGAAACTTTTAAGTATTTCTGTGTTCTTGTTTATTCTTTATTTTTTAAAATAATTTACTCTCCTTTTTGCTCCTGTAATGAATGAAATTGCTGCTGAGACACCAAAATTTTCCCAGTTAGGGAGCTGATAGTAAAGGGATTTTTTTTCTTTTCTAATCTATTATTTTATATTATTGTGCAAAAAACACAAACATAAAAAATAACTAAAATATAAATTGAATATGTCTCCTTTAATCTGTAAACAAAATGCTAATTATTGTGTTAAATGACCTGAAAAATAAGCTGCTTCTTTTGATGGTTACAAACTAAATTAAAATGTTTTCTAACTGTAAAGATTAATATTAACTTTTAAGTGGACTAATTTAGATTGAATTGGGCTTTAGGAACCAGATTTTAATTGAATCGACTGCCTCTTTAAAATCTTTGGCTGTCAACTTGTGATCATATTGATATAACAGGGCTAGTGCAGAAGGCGTATACTGTAGCAGACAAGGCTGGAAGATTCTTTCTAACCTAAAGTCTCTGCAGCAGGTTCCAGTGCACAGGTGGATAAAGTAGCTGAGAAACTTCAGCATTAAGCATCTCTGTTACACTCACTCTGGTTTCTTGTTGCAAGTTCAAATAAAATCAGTGCTTTGGCTCCATCTGTAGAGAGTGGATAAGCTGCCTTTGTTTTGTTGGGGTCTTGTGGGCTTGCTGAGCTCTATCTCACACACACGCAGACACACACACACACACACACACACACACTGCCAGCAAACTCTCTTGACAATGAAGTGTTTTAATTAGCGTGGATAAACATTGGAGTAGAATAGAGTGCGTGTTTGCAGCTACTACGGCTTCCTCTGTGATTGATCTGTTAGTTCGGTTTGAGAAAAGGTCACAGAGAGGTAAATACCAACAAGTCAGGGAAAAAGCTGGATGGAGCTACAAGACTATGTGATACAGCTTAGGAGCTGGGCTGGAGGATCCTTTCATGTCATGCAGGTGGAAGACGATGTTCCATTTAAATGCTCCAGTAAAGCATTTCAACCCAGCTCTTCTTTTCAAGCATATGCATAATGTTCAACCTGTGCAGCTGTTTATAAACCAAGTAAAAACCACAGAAGTATAGTTTAGGATTTTGTCTGGAATTCCAACTGAATTTACAGATTTTTATAAAATAATTCCATCTTTTATATGAAATTGGGTTGGAAGCAGTGATGATCAGGATGCTTAGAGCCTCACTAAAGTTAGACGTTTGCTGTTTCTAAGGGAAGCCATGAGGGAACGTAGCGAAAGTAAGGCAAGGAAAGGGAGAAAATAGACGAGAGCAGACAGTAAATGAAGGGAAAAAATAAACATTTGTGTAAAAAAAAAATGAGGAGGAAACATATGAGACAAGGAAAGGAGATAGACGGGGAGGAGAGGAGAGATTATCTCCTCTGTGGAAGGGAAGGCTAATCCCAAACATGGAAAGATTAAATGCATGACACAAAATACACATTTACACAGTAGAGCCTTCAGCTAAGGAACGCTGTTTAAAGGGATTGAGAGTGCACACAAACACACACTGATTTGTGTCCTTGCAAAGCATATGGCATCTGCTCACATAAGGGTTCACACGTTTTAATGTCATGCAAAATATGAAAAAAAGAGCAGCATCAGGCAAGAATTTACAAAATTCCCACAGCTCTTCTTGAAGTTTAAAGGTTTAACGGCACGTCTGATACCTGAGTTTCAAGGTGTTTTATCTTCAGAATTAGATATAAAATTTAAAATATAT
This sequence comes from Aphyosemion australe, assembly GCA_006937985.1. Classification (NCBI taxonomy): domain Eukaryota; kingdom Metazoa; phylum Chordata; class Actinopteri; order Cyprinodontiformes; family Nothobranchiidae; genus Aphyosemion; species Aphyosemion australe. The sequence goes on from SSNS01000087.1 coordinate 718,788, forward strand.
GCATTTCCTCAATAAGCAGTTAAAAAATCCAGACGCTCGCTACAAAAAAAATGCAAATCCATTCTCTAATCGCCTCATGTTCATCCACAACATTCTTCTTGTATTTTCCTTCTTATGTATAAGAAGTTGGATGACAAAAGCCAAAGCATTTCTTGGGAAACATATAAATCCATAGTGCCATCTAGTGTCCCCTAGAAAACACACAATGGCATGAGGTTTCCAGCTGTGATCATGCAGGTCTGATAAAGTGAACTTGCATCTGTTTATAAATTCATTTTAATCGGTTGATTTTCTTACTTCTTACTGCCAGAAATCATATTTGGTGAAATCACAAAACAGTGTAATTATAAAAATAAAGGTTTACATGAGAGGAATGTGGAGCCCTGGAAAAAGATGTCCACAGCTGCAGAAATGGGCCATTCCACATCCAACTATCAGATAGTTTAAAAAAAACATGTTAATATAAATAATTAACAGCATTTAACTAAAATTATTCAACATGTATTCAATTATAAATCACATCATAAACCCATTAAGTCTGTGACCATGTCATTGCATTTGGTCTGTGAGTCCTAATGATGAGTTACACAGATCATTTATTCTCATTTTTCCTCCAAATCCTTTAAATCTTTCAAGGCCGTCTGCTTGTAACGTAATCCTAGTTAGAGGTTTAAAATTAAATTACTCAACAGGAACTGTAATTGTAAATCAGCCATGAGTTCCCTGCTGTGTGTTTGCAACAACTTGTCATCATTTCTTTTCATGATAATTTAAATAACAGAATTTCTCAAATTAATGTATGATTGATGAGATAAAATCAGTTTTTAATGCATTGATAATATTAAGACTTTTTTCATCAATCAAAACAAAGTAAGTGTGAATAATACAACATAAACCAGGGTTTAAGGAAAAAGCATTTGTCTGAAC
>SSNS01000087.1:719736-742449 GCA_006937985.1 Aphyosemion australe
GAACTCCAGCAGTAGCAAACAGCACAGAGCGTATGTAATGTTTGTCCAAATATTCATCTTTACGACCAAAATCTCTGTGCTATGTGCTAAGCAGTAGATAAGTGCTAAGATTAAATTAACGACTTTTTATTCCAAACAGCGCCTAGCGACAAACCTAGCGGCTTTTCTGAGGACCCTTTGCTACTTTCTGTAGAACTGTCTTGTAGATATTCCCTGCAGAGTAGCAAAAACCAAGTTTGCGCACCGGACCATCCTTCCATGAGTCAGGAAAGAAAATGAGCTGTGCACGAGGATGATCACGTTACATCGACTGACCAATCATAAACGTTTCTCAGCCGAGCCGATGAGAAAGGTTTAGCTGCAGAGCTGGACACCGCCGATTTACTCCTGCTGCTGCAGATTCACATTTCTACTGTTTAGAGACGGAGCAGGTGTGAATCTGCTGCCTCTGGTCCTGCCTGCATTTGGCAAAAAAAGTCAGCGGGAGTTTGAACCACTGTCTGTTAACACACGCAGCTCTGTGGCTCATCGGAGTTTCCTTCAGTGACATGGGGATGGTTTTATATTATCCCGCTCCCTTTTGCGCGGTGCACCGGTATGCGCCGTTATCATGATCTAGATGGAGAGAAAACACCACAGAGAAGTGGAGAAGATATGAGGGGAAAAGGCCGCCGTTCAAGAAAACGCTGTTAATGCACAAATGTGCAGAGCGTCTGTAAGAATGAGGAGAGCAGGAGGTCTGAGCTGCGTCCTGAAACAGAACAGTTTGGATCAACACAACAAATCTGCCTTAATATCACTTTATTTATACTTTTAGAATTCATTCTACACATCAAAGCACACTGGGAAATTTGATTCATACTAGTTAATAATTTAAACTAATAAAATTGTTTTTAGTTTCCTCCCTTTTAATCCTAAGAAAGACTAACATGTTTTAAAAAAAGAGCAGAAACCAAAAATTCTGAGAAACAAAATACTTCAGACCCTAAAACAGGAAAAGTGCTGTGGGTTAAAGAACTTCTGCAGATGAGTTCATTAAAGTCAAACGTGTGATTACAGCCATATATATTTTTCATTTTAGATGTTGAGGGGGAACTGAACACCAATGTGGCATGATGACATCATCAATATGCAAATTGGCATGTAACGTCATCTGGCGACATCTGGGTGACTTCCTGGGTGAACACTGGATATATCCTACATGACCCATGTTGTATGGGTGACTAACACTTTCATGTGTCAGTTTGTTTGAGAAAATCATCTTCCCGTGTGTCTGCTAATGGTGGTGGTGTGTGTGTGTTGGGGGTGGGGTACGTGCAGTCCTGACGGAGCACAGAAACCACTACACCCCAACATGTCATATCCCTCTGCAGCATTGGATACCAGTGCAATGGTTCTGCTGTTGCTGTTGAAATTCAATATCCTCTGGATGGCAGGAGCCGTATCCCATAAAACCAATTACAAAGCACAATAGAGAAGCTGCAGTTTTGCATGTTGATTTGTGAGTATATGGAGCAGCTACACACATGCACAGCTCCAAACTACCCCTTTCTCTCCAGTCGCTGTTACAAGTGTCATTTCAGGTCCTCTGAGCTTCCTTCTCCATCTGTTTCATCTCCTCGTTCCTCCGGGCTGTATCCCTCTGCAGCAGTGTGCATCCCTCTCTTCTCCATCACAAACTCCAGGACTGTTTTCAGCTCAATTAAATGCTTGCTGCAAATATTCGCAACCTTTTGCATGCACATTAAATTACATCATATATTAGTTTTGGATTGTTGGTTGTAACCGTGTTTAGCCTTCACTGATGACCTTACAGTGCAATAACCTGGCTCTATATAAAGACTTATTTAAACTCAAAAACATTTTTCCAAAACATCTCCCTCCTAACAAGCTACAACTCAAAATGGGTCATGGACATGTTTTCTAACAGAGTGTGAAAGAAAAGTAAACTCCACAATTTGATTCTCTCTGGCTCCAAAAACTCCTATTTGATTTTTCCCCCTTTGCTGTAGGCTCCAAGCCATTTTCTATTATTCCTCTCTTTCCTCCTTATTCAGTTTCCTAGTGACTCTTGAAAGAGATTTCAAAAATGTCATTAATTATTTGAACCTCCCTTGTCAGCTAAATTCAGTGTGAGGGAAAGAAAATAGGCCTCCGTCTCGATAAAAGTAACCTAATTCAAGAATAAAAGTAACTCAGCCCACTCTGGGAAAGCGTTATCTGAATATTGCATCAAAATGTTTTAAGCTGGGAGAGGCTGAGAACAGCTTCGAGCCATTTCAGAAGCACAAACTGTGAGAGAAATCTGGTTTCATCTAGTCAAGGTGGATGACCTTGATATTTCAGACTTTGTTGAAGCTCTTCACTATTTTGCTCCCCAACAGACACGCCGTAAATTTTAAATATAACCATGAACAAACACATTAGTTGCATTGCTGAAAGTTTATGAAAGCGCATGCCAAACTAAATCGATCCACCAGCTTGTTTCGGGGAGCTGGTGTTGATCTCCTGAGGTCACTGGGTGACAAACTGTGAAAATCCTTGACATTTCCAACACATCAAAGAACCACACTAAAACCTACAATTATTCACGCTCACATCTAAGAGTGGTTTAAAGAATCAATAAGAAACTGGAGTAGCAAACAGAATACTCCAAACAGCCAGCCACAAACTGAACCCAGCACCTTTTTTTCTGCCAGGCATCAACAACCAGCAGCTGTTCCTCATAGGAATGCAACGCAAGATGCTAAAGCTAAATATTTTGGGTGTAAATTTGGGTTATAGTTGGAAATTAGAGTGAATTCAGTGCGTTTACATGCACATCAGAAAACTGAACTATTGCCCTAAATAGACTGATGTTGGTTTTTTAAATGCATGTAAACTTGTTAGGGCTGGAATATACTTGCTGTTTAACCTCGCGTTCGCGCAGGCAGCAGGCAGCGTCTTTGTTCAGATACTTGCTGCTGCACGGCACTGCACTGCATGTAGTACTGGAGTGTTCCACTAGGGGGCACACTAGAGTACTCAGCTCAGATAGAGGGCCAGGTTTGTGGGTACAACCAAAACAAACATGGCAGCAATAGAAGAGATCAGTAACTGGTTAATTTTGAGATCACGGCAGAAAAAAAGACAGCAGTGGTATCGTAGATAGTATGAAAGACCTCTAAACCAGAGATGGAGTCACCACGGTGAGTGTGTCTTGCTTGTTTTGTCAACTCCACCTACTGGTTACTCGCATATTGCAGCGTTCAAACGCGTTGCGTTAATTTCAGGGGACGTGCATGAACGCCGCTTCAGTGGCCTAGTGGTAGAGTGTCCGCCCTGGGACTGGGAGATCGGGGCTCGACTCCCGGTCGGGTCATACCAAAGACCTTGATAAAAATGGGACCCAATGCCTCCTCGCTTGACACTCAGCACTAAGGGGTTGGATTGGGGGGTTAAACCACCAAATAAGTTCCAGAGCGCGGCCATGTCTGCAGCTCACCACTCCCCACGGGGATGGGTCAAATGCGGAGGACAATTTTCACCACACACCAGTGTGTGTGACAAACTGATGGCTTTAATCTTTAATAAATCAACGCAAGTTACTCGTAGCAGCCATTTTAAACACGCGTACGCGTTGATGAACAGCAAGTATAGTCCAGGCCTATGTCTTGCTGCAGGCAATCTGGTTTCAATCGACCTGAAGCACCCAGATAATGTGGTTGGAACCAGACTTCACCTGCATGTAGACGGCTCAGTCGGGCTGATACCGGTTACTCCTGGAAGTGACGAGACCATGGAAGCGGTCTTTTGATAAAATCATCGCCACTATTTAACATGTGTAGCACCATCAAGCAGTACAGTACATACCAAAGAAGCTGTGCTGCACCGTAGCCATTGTGCATATCCTGCTTTTCCTATGTCTGCTTCACTCCCGCCAGCGTTTGTTTACTCTATTGCTGTGTTCGAATCCAAGGGTTGGATGCTTGTGAGGACGTGTACTAGGGATGGGACGAAATATCGTTTGGCGAAATCTCGCGATACAAAACGTGACAAAATGCATCGAGTTAAAAAAAATGGATCGCGAAATAAAGACTAGATGGCACTGCTGCATGATTTGTGTAGTAGTAGTATGGCAGGCATACAATCTAAAGCCCTTTTTATAAAACAATGCCACCAATTTGCCACAACGCTGATGTGGCATCTGGGAGCCTAAGGTCGTTTAGACCGCTCAGACCGTGGCGGTAATGTTGTGCAATCATGTCTGTTTTATAAAAGATTACGCGATGGTGGCATAAAGGAGGTATGGGGGCGGTCTCTGAGCTGTCATGGACTTCCGTTTATCTTGGACATAACTTGTTTTTTATTGCGATCAAAGCCGCACTCGTTGAGTTTTTTTCTCCACATTTCACTACAGGTGTGTGTCCTCTACCATCAGAGCTGCAGATCTAATGGAGAGACGCTCCCGGAGCTCCGCATCGCTCCAGTTTATCATCTCAGCTGGTTCGAAAACGAAACTTAAGCCCGTGTTTACTTTCATTTCCAATATAGTTCCCGGCCGGAGCTCGGCATTAATTCATCATGTGGTCATGACACCTCCCTCTGTTAAGATAATGTGCGTTTATAAGACCGGCGAAGAAGCAATATTACAGCAATATTACTATCAAGCGTGGCGGCACGAATGCCGCAAAATTCGGTAATATTACGCCGATTCTTCCTGATGTAAGAAGTGAGTCTACTCTTTCTTTTGGTAGTTTTGGCGTTTACATGATCATAGAGCACAATGTTCTGTGACTCTTCAAAAAACAGTAAAAACGCTCAAAAACGCTGGCAGTCAGGGGCTTTCTGATCAGAAAACGGCTGGCAGTTAATGAGTTAAGCAGGGTAAAACTAAATGAAAAAAAAATCCGGGGAACGGTGCAGTGTGTTGTGACGTCACGTCAAGTCACAGCGCCTGTTGCAACCAAAGACTGTATATATAAGATATATATATAATATAATTATAATTAAATATATATCAGATATATATACACTGCTCACAAAAATTAAAGGAACACTTTTTTTTTATTGGGCCTGGCATGAAATCAATTAAACCTGTCTGATAATTTTCTGGTTGATTAAGCAGCTGAGGGCATTGTTAATCACTATCAGCTGTATTGGTGTTCATGGACTTAACGACAGGTGCACTAAAGTGTCAACAATTACAAAACCCTCAAAACAGGACTGGTTTAACATGTGGAGGTCATTTCAAGTTTCTCCCTCTTGATCTTTTTTGGCTGGTTTTCCACTCGTGCTAGTTTTGGCTTGAGTAATTATCTCTACTGGCAGCATGAGGCGATTCCTTAACCCTACAGAAGTTGCACAGGTTGTCCAACTTCTCCAGGATGGCACATCCACATGTGCTGCAGCAAGAAGGTTTAATGTGTCTCCCAGCACAATCTCCAGAACATGGAGGAGATTTCAGGAGACTGGCGGTTATTCTCGGAGAGCTGGACAGGGCCGTAGAAGGTCCACAACCCATCAGCAGGACAGATACCTGCTCCTTTGTGCAAGGCGGAACAGGCTGAGCACTGCTCGTGCCCTACAGAATGACCTCTAGAGGGCCACTGGTGTGAATGTCTCTACCCAAACAATCAGGAACAGACTTCATGAAGATGGCCTGAGGGCCCGACATCCTGTAGTGGGCCCTGTGCTCACTGTCCAGCACCGTAGAGCTCGACTGGCATTTGCTCAAGAACACCAGAATTGGCAAGTCCGCCACTGGCGCCCTGTACTCTTTACAGACGAGAGCAGGTTCACCCTGAGCACCTGTGATAGACGTGAAAGCGTCTGGAGAAGACAAGGAGAACGATATGCTGCCTGCAACGTCGTTCAACATGACAGGTTTGGTGGTGGGTCAGTGATGGTCTGGGGAGGCATATCCATGGAGGGACGAACAGACCTCTACTGCCTAGGAAATGGTGCTCTGACTGCCATAAGGTATCCAGATGAAATCCTTGAACCCTTTGTCAGACCCTACGCTGATGCAGTAGGTCCTGGTTTTCTCCTAATGCACGACAATGCCCGGCCTCATGTGGCAAGAGTATGCAGGCAGTACCTGGAGGATGAAGGAATTGAAACAATTGAATGGCCTTCCATTAAAAGACTTGGCATCCTTTTGTTCCTAAGACATTGCCCTGTCATTATTTGTATAGATATCCAACTTCATATTAAGATCTGATGTATCTAATGTGTTTCTTTAAAGTGTTCCTTTAAATTTTGTGAGCAGTCTATATTGCAACAACAACACTGCAGGCAGGATACATGGTTTCTCTCAAAGATCACTGATTACACCAGAACATGTTGATATGTTAGTTTTTTTGAAGAAGAACCAGTCCTGAGATAACTTAACCTAGGGTTAGAGCAGCACTAAGGGAGTGTTCTTGTTTGTGTTTGGCTGTTAGGCCTTGTGTTTCCCTGTGTGCAACTGAAACAAAAATAAACAAGTTGTTATTATACAGTAATATTTTTTCTTTTTTAATATCGTATCGTGACGTATCGTTTCGTGACTATGACATATCGAGGTGCATCGTATCGTTAAAGTGTATCATCCCATCCCTAACGTGTACTCAATGGTCCACCGAGATTGGGTCATCTACCGCTAAATCCGGAAATACATGGCTCTGAAATCGGACAGCCAAGAGTCATAAATTCCCGCCTAGATCCTGTCATGGAGTAGCCTGGCAAGCCATCCTATATATGTGAATATATAGTCTGGCCACGAACCATTGACGGCTCTCAGTCGTGAGGCGGGATCTACGGTTGTCTTTCAAAATGTCAGCACGCAATTGGATAGCACTAGGACCAATCAGAGTGACGAACAACATGACGTAATCACGGCGACGGAAAAGCGGGAGGCTTTAATAGCGTCTAGCTTCAATGATTTCTGTCGTTTTTGTATGAAAAACATGTGAATATCAGGTGTACTGGGACATTGCACTACTTTGTCTGATAAAAATAAGAAGCCGCTAAGTATATCAGACAGACTTACGCACGTTGGAGTCTAAATAATCCAATGTTGATGACAAAGCCGTTTCAAACGAACGTGTTTCCTGAGTTGCCGCCATGTTGCTTGGGTTCGCGGCCGCAGCGCTGACGTCATCGGCTACTCCCGCTCTGTGATTGGCCCAAAATATAGAGCGCTGTGATTGGCCCAACCAAAACTATAGCGAGCTGTGATTGGACAGCCACAGGCTGCGAGGGTTCCTATGAAGCGTGCCTAGACCAAACTCTGCAAAGCAAGAATTTGGTCTAGTTCACTAGGCTAGTCATGGAGCTCATTTGCTGGTGATTTATTAAACATAATTTATTGGAAACAACTAACTAACTAACAATGCCTATAAACAGGCTTTTAATTTTACTTTAACTGAAACTTTTTATAAACTTACACTTGAAAGTGTGCTGTGCTGTTCCTTCTGCCATCGCAAATTTGTAGTACCACGGCCGCTGTGCAAAGCATCCTGGGATAGCCTCTGCCAGCAAGGATCCACCTGAACCACCCTCAAAATTTGGGTGAAACGAGGACGCATCCAAGGACGCATGGATGAGTATCCTTCGATTTCGCACAGCACTCGTCGCTTTGCTGTGACGTCAACAGCCTCGAAATGCGGACTCACAAGCATCCAGCCCCTGGATTCGAACACAGCCTATGTGTTGCTATAGGCTAACCGAAAGAATACAGACACAAAAGGATGTATGTCGCCACCTACTGTACCAGAGTGGAATGCACTTCATTCATGTTACAACCCATGATGGAGTTTAAAATGAAGGACAGGGTGTAACACAAGGGTGTGCGCATGAAAGAAAAAGTCAAACAGTGTTTTTTTTTTATTACAAAAGGATTTAAAACCACCAAGCTCCATTAAAAGTACTTTACTGACTCTTGGTTTGCTCATTCCCCAATTAACACAGACCAACTATCTGTCCACAACCGCTTTACTCAAAGGTCCTCTGACCATCCTCACTTGGTGTGGCAGGAGGAAACCAGCTCCAACCTGTTTCCTCATCTGTTTTAAAACCAAAACGAATCAGAGCTTCATCAAGCTCCTACAATAACAACCATTAAAAGCCAGTAACACATAGAGCAAATGGGGGAAATGGCACAGATCCAGCCCCCCTTCTCTTCTGGCAGCTCTGCCATTTATATGATCAGGTGGTAATCAGGTGAAGTGGGTGCAGCTGTGCAGGTAGAAGCAGGAGGGGCACTGATTGCAGTCCTGCAATTTCTGTTCCTGGGGCAAAGAGGCAGCAGCCGTAACAGTTCAAGAGTTTGGTTTTCTAACATAAACTACAATAAAGGGCTCCCAGTTTATTAACTTGGATTTTAGATAGACTTAGATGTGGATGTAAACACATCTAACACACTGACACATGCAGTTGGTAGCAGTGATGTATTGCAGCAAGAAGGCTGCAGGTTAGAACCTCACCTGCGGCCTGGCGTTGGCATGTTCTCCCCATGCATGCGTGGTTATTCTCTGGGTATTCTGACTTCCTCCCACTCACCAAAAACATTCCCACTAGGTTGATTAATGACTCTAAATTGTCTTTAAGTCTGAGTAAGTGTGTGACTGGTTGCCTCTCCATTTCCCTGTGATGGACTAGCAACCTGTCCAGTTTGTCCTCAGCCTCTCGCCAGATGACTGCTAGAGTTAGGCACATGGTGCAACCCTATGAGGAACAGCATCAGGACCAGAGAGAGACTAAACAATAGGACAATGGTAAATGATGGAAAATGGGGTGGGATTTTACTGAAACATGATGTTTGAGTTGATGTGGTGGCAGTAGTTACCCTGTGATATGAGCAGCGCGTGTCAAAGACAAGCTTGTACTGAGCATGCATGTTTTGCTGCTCGGGCAGTAAAAACAGTAGGGGGCACACATATAGACAGTATGGCGTACACTGTCTCAACACTGCTACCCAAAGGAGTGTAGTGACAAAGGAACTGGTATGCTCGCATTATTTTTAGTAACCTGTTTGCACCCCAAGTTGGTTAGAAGGTCATTTCTTGCTGAATGATTAGCATCTATGGATGGGACAGTACAGCGAAAATGATCTTTAATAACTCCCACAAGGCATTCAAACTGCCCACACACCAAAGCTGAACGACCAGAGGGAAAACATGTGCTCTGGCAACTATGTGTCTCAAACTAAAACCTTAATTTTCACTGTCAAATGTTGCACCAGCAGTTTGCGAGAGTGCAGAAGGATCAAACCGCCTCTGGCCCACAATTTACATGCAAAGCAGCCAAGATCTCATTACAAGGCAGAAGAGGTCCCGATAGCTACTGTATGCCAGGCTCCATTTGGAGGCACACTCAAGATCCCCCGAGAGATGAGAAACTCAGCCCTCCTACGTCCACTTCTCGTTATAACACAGTCACTGGAGCTGACAGCTTGACACAATAACAGTCAAATCGCCCCCAAACTCTGCTGATGCTGCTTGGTTTAAACTTGGGTGGTGCCCTCAACTACTTTTTGTATTTTTTTTATTAAATACTAAATTCTACTATAGAACACTTTTTCTTGGGCTGCAAATATGTTATATATATTATGGAAATTGCGGCTTTATTAAATTATCAATTCAATTAAGTTTTTTTAAATAAACACTGGGATAAAGGATACACTGCAGCTAAAAAAACATCAAAATATGATATATGAAATATATTTCTCTGCAGTAAAAAAGTCCTATGGGAGGGGAAAAAACTTCAATTTCTGCAAAAAGTCCTTTTTTCTTCCTCTTGCCTGGAGGAGAGGGGATGAACTGAAATGTATTAAATCTTTTGGGATATCAAAAATATCACAAAGAAAACAGCCTTTAACCAGTTCACTAGGATTTTCTCTCCTCAGAAGGGAATTTATATACTTTTATTTTGTTAGAGTGAGACTATGGAGTCACAAAGAAAGCGGTGCCGTCATGAAACGTTAACATTAAGGTTTTACTTCATTATTCCGAGCCATTGAAAACCTTTCAACATCATTATGGTTTTGTATCTCAGTACAAATGAAGGACAGAAAAAACAGACAGACAACACCCAGCCACATTCAGCGGGGGTCATGGTGTTTTCCTGATAAATAAACACAGGCAGAATGAAAGCATTTTTATAATCTTACATCACATCCTACATACAGCTGCAGAATGCTATGGGGTGATGTGACGTGATGCGATGGGGGGAAGCTTTTCCCCATCATGCTAAAGCTGCACTGGTTGTGTGAGCTTTGCCTTTGTTGAGGTTTTCTAAGAGCTGGTTTCCTCTGTCGGTTCAGGAATTTAATCGTGGGTTCTGAAAATACCATGATGCAACAGTGAGTGTTTATTTACTGTGGGAGAATGCCAGTGGTGGAGGAGGACAGCAAGAAAGCTGGAGCCTGTCTAACATCTGAGCGGTGGGGGATGATTTCAACATCAATGTCAAGACCCAAAGCTGAATTAAAGACCAAGCATTCCTTGAAGGAACACACATGGTCTCCCACCTTTGATGCCAGAGATCTGAACCAAGATTATTTTATGTTGAGAAATAAGGAGGAGTTAGGACCATTTTGGTCAATTCTAAAAAAAAAATAAATAATGAGTGATCTCATTCAATGTCACAAAATGTTGCCCAGCAATCCGACAACATGTTGTGAATGACCTTCTCCTGTTACCACATCAAATTTTAACTAAAAACTGCAAAACTGAATAATAGACATTTATATGGTTGAAACATTTGATAACCTGTGGTGGCCACTAGGGGTGTTCCAAAAAGGGTACTTCACGATTCGATTCGATTTCGATTATGGGAGCTTCGATGCTTCGATTCTTCGATTATAATGGTTGTTGGTTCGATTCGATTACTGGTGCCACGATTCTTCGATTATTGACATTTTTAATGCTTTTTTTCATACGCGATTGATTGTCTTCTTCTTTGTTTACATTTGTAAATAAATAACCTATCAATTAACTCAGTTCCTCTAAAACTACTCTCAGTAACTAAATACATTTTGTTTACATTTAACTATTTTTCAAAGACAAAATCTTATTTTATGACTGTATGACTTGTGTAAATATTTGCACTTTGACCAACTTAACTTCGATCAGGGAAAGCTTTAAACATTTAAAACCTGCTAGGGAATCATTTTTTTCTCTCCTTCCTTTACTTTATTTAACAACAGAACATTATTAGAAAACAGTTCAATAACATGCAAAACAACATGCTATCACCTCAACTGTCTTACAGCTTTTGAGATATTGAATAACATTTCATTTCTACTGGTAACAATGTAATGGTGGCATGTCTATAATGTACGGGTTGGCAATAATCCAGTTTAAATTACGTTCACAGATAGAAGTGTTTGTGAATTAAATACTACAACGGCTTGCCATAGCCCTGGAGCGGTGTGTTGCGCAATCTCGAAGCAACAACAACAACGTGAGTCCCGGTAGCTGCTGGGGCTCTGCTCCATAGCTGCAGACAGCTACGAATAAACAGGATGGTGGGACTTTGTAGAGTTTAGTCATTCTTAGTTCCAAGAGCATCGTGTTTTATTGGAACCCACGGCGTGAGTCTGCTATCCGCTAGCTTAGTTAGCATTAGCCAATCTGCCCGTAGCTGCGCGTTTGATCCCAAACTTTGGACCGTTTCTGCTGGTTCCTCTATTTTCCTCCACAGCACCTAGATTACCACATTGTGCGCCAGTAAAAAGCATCTTCCTTACACAAAAACAAATAACTTACATTTGTTAAGGCTCTTTTAGTACCGGCTTTGCAACACAGCTTTCACGTTATTTATTTTTTTAAGCATCGGCGTTCATTAATCGATTCTGAATCCTCACGTGAAGCTTTGCGATGCATTGCCACATCGATGACATGCACCCACCCCTAGTGGCCACAGGTCTGATTGGCTAACAGCAACGCCACTCTACCACTGACTCTGTTTGCTCTGCAACGTTGATGTTTTATCTCCACAAATAACACAAGTCTGGAGGAGTTCTGCTGTGGGGCGGAGTTGCTAATGCTAACGTTAGCGTCTACTAGCCGAGATGCACTCTGCTCTCTCCTAGACTTTAAATTAACAACAGCCCTCACCGTTGGGAACCAGGGTGGGTGAGTCTATGGCACAATCCCAATACTCGCACTTCCACCCTTGCGCCCTTCAGTTGCGAGTTCCTGTCCAGGGGTGCGAGTGTGTAGGTTGTCCCAATTCTCAAGTGTGGAAGTAGACCACGCCCCTTTTGCACACTTGATCTGCACTTCGTCGAAGTTTGCATCAATGCAGACTTCAGCGAAGGGTATTACCCACAATCCATTTCTGCGTGGGAATTTTGAGAAGAAGGTGGAGCAATGGCTCAAGTGCCTTTTCTTAAAACATGTATTTTCAAGTGAAAGAAGTTCATTTTAAGATATTAATGATATTTATTCATGCTCTGAATGTTTGAGACTAAGATTTAATGTGGACAGCAATGAATGTAAATTTTGTCAAATAATCATTTGTTTGTTTGAAAGTTGTTAATAAAGATTTTTTTAAAAAGTAGCACAAACAGCAACCAGCATCCCGGCATGCGTAGCTGTCGATGACACAATGCTCCCTGTCCCAATTCACCAGTTATTTGCACACTTGTGTACTACAACTCAAAGCCTTACTACACACTTCCTCCAAGTGCCCTTCACAGAAGACCGTAGGGTGCAGAGTGAGTATTGGGATTGGACCTATGAATGCTACGCTGACATTGTGGTTTTCAATTGACTGGCTTTTCTAAGACGATTTTCTCATTCAGCCTGCATGTTTAACTCTGAGTGACTGATCATATTTCAGAAATAACAAGTGAAAACAGATTCTCAGTGAACTTTGTCTTTAAAAAACAAGAACTAGACCAAATATGTATTTGGAAGAGAAGAAAATGACATTTGTGATGTTGGTATAACTCAACTAACCAAGAACCTGGATGAGAATGTCAATTTAAAGAAGAAATGCAAAATTAGAGTTTTTGATGTCAGTTACTCTAATTGCTGTAACTGATAATCAGTATAGACTAAAAGTGGTACGTATACACCAGAGACAGCACACAGAATCCAATTGTATCACTTTCATCAACATACATGTGACAGGGGTCAGTCGTCAAGGAAGTCTAGACAGAAGAGTTGATTAGAACTCCTCCGTCTCTAAAGATACATTTAAGTAGAGACATGTGATCAGTTGCTCATTCTGTCTGCTGAATTGGCTGATAATGGGGTTATGTAATTAGCAGGGGTCACCGGAAAGATGTCTGTGACCTTCTAATTTAACCCCATACACTTGTGACAAACAGTTTCGTCTCTCTGTAAACCTTATAATTAACATTCCAGTCAACACTGTGGAGGACACGGGACAGATAATCTGACTAGAAACTGGCAGCGCTGAATGAGGATCGCACAAGGCCTGCTAGAGAGATGATTAGAAACTACAAAGGGGAGTCTTTAGCTCATATTTTGGAGTGTGTGTGTGTGTGTGTGTGTGTGTGTGTGTGCGTGTGTGCGTGTGTGAGTGATGTAAATCTACATGAGCGATCAGCAATAAGATGCAAGTAAGGAGTGAGGAGATGAAAGAGGAAATGAATCTAGTCATGTATGCTAGTTTGTAGAATTCCTTCATATGTCGGTCTGGCTGCAGAGGTCAGCAGGATGGAGGTTAGGAATAATGTTTCACTGTGGATCAGAGTAAAGATGTCAATCTCTGCGCCCACACCCACCCTGCATTATTTCCAAGTAACAAACGGTGACAGCAGATGACAGGAGGTCACTGTCTTCTTTGGTTCATTTCCTAATCAAACTGCTGTGTTTTCTGCACCATCTGCAGAATAAAGATGCTTTCCCAGAGTTTACTGCTATTAAAAACAAAAAGGATGCTTCGACTGACTGATTTTAATATACCTCTCGCTATGCTGATCACAGTGTTTAGAAACAGATTTAGATGTATGCAGCATGGTGGTATTCCTTTATAAAGCATTGACACAATGTTAGAAGATAATACAATATGATCTCTTTTCATTTTTCCATTTAAATGAAATGACCCAGGGGCGTCATGCCACATTCTGTATGGTGTTTTGGTATTTTAGGCCTTTCATCTTTTCTTACCGTCACATTGCTCCAGCGTTTGCATAAATACAAAGGGTAAGAAACACTAAATCAGTAATAAATGTAAAAGAACTGGGTTGAAATCAGGTTTAACGCTTATCCCAAGCAGAAGTTAAAGAATAAAATAAGAGAAAATTAATTGACTAGAAAAACACAAACGCAGGTCAGGTCATCCCAACCCTACTCTTGCAGCATCTACTGGGGCTGGGTGACTGGTCATCTAAATGTCACCACACACACACACACACACACACACACACACACACACACACACACACACACACACACGCACACGCATGCACGCACACACACACAGGACAAAACAATTTATCCTAACTGTTTGTTTAATGAGATGGACAGAACTTTTAAGTAGAGCTGCTCGATTCTGAGAAAGAATTCATAAACATTTACTTTCCATTAATATAGTAATTGTGATTATTTAAAGGTGCAGTAAGTAAGAATTTTACAGTGAAATAATCAAAATACAATCTCATGTCTCAGTCGTGTTGGACAGAAGGTTAAATTTAAACAGATTTCCTTCTCAGCCAGCTGAGGTTGTCAGTTTGTTTCCTTTTAAAAAGGTCAAAGAGGGACTTACTATTTGTTTACAATCTGTCCCTCCTCCATACTTCCTGGTTCCAGAGCCAATCATATGTGAACCTGAGGGGTTGCCAAGTCTGCTCTGGCATTTGTAATTCAACACCATCTGGCATAGAGCAGCAGAGTTCTAGACAAAATGTTAGCCAGTAAAAGGAGCAGCCCAGAAGTTATTTCCTGTAACTCTAAGAAGCCACAGCATCTTGTTGTTTTACTCTAATGTTGGGTGAAGCAGGCTAGAGGCTAATGTTGAGCTAACAGTAAATTAGAAAACAATAGTCGGCTCTAAAAAATCTCAAGCTGCTTTTTCAATTACCATCAACTCAATATTAAAGTGAAATGTATCTATTTGCTTGTCAGTCTACTGGTGCTGATCTGTAACTGGCAACAGTTGCTCAGAGCTGACGTGTTTGTTTTGATACATAGACCCAAATTTGACCACAAAATGTTATTCTTACTTCATGCACCTTTAATGTGAATACTCTCTGAATGGTGAAACACAATCCAGAGTTCACATCTTAAGGAGACTGCAAGTACTGATTTACATCTGCAGGTAGTGGGAGAATCTAAATAATGGAGCCAAAACTAATTTTATCAAACTAAATGATAAATGGCCTGTATTTGTATAGCACCTTCTTAGGGTTCTACAACCCCCCAAGGCGCTTCACAACACAATCAGTCATCCACCCATGTACACACACATTCACACGCTGGTGGGGATGAGCTACAATGTAGCCACAGCTGCCCTGGGGTGCACTGACTAGGGTCTGTCATACACTGGCGCCACCGGTCGCGCCGACCACCACCAGCAGGCAAGGTGTGTTAAGTGCCTTGCCCAAGGACACAACAGCAGCATTCTCTGGCGGGAGCGAACCTGCAACCTTCCGATTACTGGACAACCCGCTCTACCTCCTGAGCTACTGCTGCCCCAAACTAGAGTCAACGCAGGCTAAAATAACAATGCAACAGCTTATTTAGAATACATCAATCAAAGAAATGTTTTGGTAACATTTAGGGATTAGTTTAACACATTTATACACCAAGTAATCATATAGATTAGTTTTTCACTTGAATGATGAAAACATGAGCAGAGATTGCTGTTATAAAAGAAGTGAAGAGCTGCTACAAAGGTCTTGATGCCCAAGCAGGGAGTACATGTAAACCAAATGGTTTCATTCAGGAGTGTTAGGAGTCATAACTGAAAATAAAGGATGCATATTGGTGTACTAGTAGTACATTTTATCATCATTCTACCACTTTTATGTTTGCTTTTTATAAAACCACCAAGACTGAAAGGGATATTCCACCCAAAACTGAAATAGTGTCTGTTGATATATTTGCTAGAGTTAGATAAGTGGGATAAAACATTTTTTAACCAGCCCAAGCCCAAGTCTTTTAAGGACTTTTTTACTCACAATGCTAGTTGGATCCATTCACTTACTGTGTTTTATGCTAAGCTAAAGCGAAAGGAGTCAGGAGAATGACTGGGCTGGTTAAAAAATTTTTTTTCCCACTTTTCTAACTCTGGCAAATATATCAACAAAAAAATGTCAATTTTGCGTGGAATATCCCTTTAAGAGTTTTGTCTGTGGAAGGGAAGAAAATGAGTGTCAGTCACAGGGCAAAGCCAAAGAAGAACAAGCTTGTGATGATTTGAAGCTAAAACATTAATTTGATTAATTTGCTTAACTGCACAGCCCTACGCTGGGTTGCTCAGTTCAAGCACATATGCAGATGATGTTGATAAAGTAACCTTGACTACATTAGAGTGGCTTTAATCCTGCAGAAATTCAGTTTTCAGCTTTAGCTCAAACTGATTATTTTGAGAGCCAAATACACTCTCACATAAAACTTGGTAATAGGCCTGTAAACTGAAACTTAGCTATGTTGCAAAATAATACAACCTGCTTGCTGACAGAGCACAACATTTTCAAGAGTGTGTTACTCAGATTACAGTTTCACACACTCTCATTAAATAGATCCAACATTAAACACAGACAAATTAAAGAGATGATGTCACAGGCTGGAGCAGCATATTTTACAACTTCACCAAAAAAAAAATGCACTTGATGATTCCTGCAAAGAATTCACCCTGTGCAGAAACCATCAGAAGTTCGGAGGCCCGTATAAAGTTATCAAAATGTTATTTTACTAGAGCCACAGATAATAATTCTCCCTGAAGCTCCTAAGCAGCAGAAATGATCCTCAGAAACAGCCAGCTTTAATACACCACTAAATCCTTCTGAGTTGGGGATATGACTGGCAGCAGTTTTCCTCCAGTGGCTGAGCTCAGTTTAGATGAGTAAGGATTATCTGAAGCACTTTCCCGCTAAACGACACAGTATCGGTAAACATCGCTGCCACTATGTGACACTCACGTTATGCACAACTGCACTCTGCGTCTTTTAAATGCAGGTCATGTCATCTTAGTGACACAACCTTCATCCAGCAGAGGATCTGAGAGGAAACATAACCCAGTTTGACTTTGTGTCAGTCATCTTTTAACAACAGCAGTCATCAAAGGAACACTCGTCTCCTGGTACACATGCGCTGTTGAAAATGATGGGTTTGATCTAAAATTAGAGAATTAATTTACGCAACATAATTCAAAAGTGAGTTTCATAAAGATTTTTGGCGTGAATCAGGACTGGGTCAGTTGTTGGCTTTAGAAACATATAGAAAAGTACAAATCTGCACTATTTATAAGTCAGAAATTAAACTGAAACATCTAGGCTGCAATCACAATGTCAGTTTAAACTAAATCTGTTAAAATAAAGTTCAAATTTCCTTAAATTGCATCCCTTTCATGAAGTCCCAGAGCACAAGAACCACAGTGCATCCTTGTGTTAACCTTGTTCTGATTAAACGGCCTCATCATCGAAACAACACTCACAAAGTAGGAATGTGAAACACTGAAGCGTGAAGTTTCAGGGAAAGTCTCAAATGTCAAATTTAGCTTTGAGCGCAGAAGAAAAGCCTTTAAACGTGTCGTCACTTAAGGTTTGTAACAAAACAAAAGCAGTCATTGTGACAGACACTAAATAGTCAAACAATGAGACTTACCAACGAATGAAAAACATTTTGTTTGTGGAAGGAGGCTGAAATACCAGGAGAAAACACACACATCTAAACTTCACACAAACAAGCCATAGCCGGGTGTTTAACCTGCATCCTTCTTCATACGAGGTAACAGTGTTACCAGCTGTGCCAACGTACACCCATATTGTCTCCGAATGCCCACAGTGAATGATGGGAAAACTACTATTTTACCTACAAGCCCAGGTCTGGGAGTTATAACAGCAATTTAATGATGTACAGAGATAGACGCCTACATGAACTCGACTCGATCTAAACTGCGGAGTTTGACGTGTTTCAGAAGCGTTTGACGTGTTTCAGAAGCGTAGCGCGTAAAAAATTGACTCGAGACATAATAATAGCGTCCTGTCGCTTCTGGGACGTATCCAGAATGTTACACATAGCTGCTGGTGGAAAGGAACCCGTCCACTATAACGGCGGCTAATTGCCGAGTAGTAGGTTTCGCGGCCATTTCGCGCCGCTTCTACGTCCTGTGGAAAGCCGGGGTTAGGGTCAAAAATCCCAGGGAGTGCAACCTCCAGCAAAATGACAAGCAACATCAGACTCCCTTTCATCACTGGCAGCAAGTGAAGAGGTAAATGTTTTAAACAACAACGTTTATGAATGGTGAAAGTTTTGTTACGGTTTGTTAAAAGTCAGTAAATGCATTTTGTCCTCACAGGCTCCTGTAGAAGGAAACATGGCATCCAATATGGCATCACCCAGAGACTTAGGGATACCTCAGACACCAGTCTCCTCCAACACTTAAGATGATTCATCCTTAATGTGGTCTAAATCTTATTAACCCCTAATGTAAATGCAAATGCTAAATGTTCATAAGTAATATTACTTGTGAATGTGAATATACCGACAGATTAACATTAACTTCAACAAATACTGATTTGGTGTAATTAAAGATATGAAACACATCCGTACAGGAATACATGTGCATTTTACCTCCATCATTCATTATTATGATTATTAGACACATTATTCAAACATTAGACATCCATATATTGTTAATTCAGCAAGTATGATTATACATGTGACTTATACTTATAAAGTCTTTCATGAGGCAGGAAAGATAAACTTTATTCAAGAAAGAAAGATAGAAAAGTCTTGCGTCATCCTGAAGTCGTGATGTCGGAAAGTTAGGGACTTTTAGGACAAGATTAAAGATTACTTGTCCCTGCAACACGCTATCAGAGTGTCCTGACTGTTTTGACATTGACTGTAAGTTAAAAGTGTAACTTAGTTCATTAGGATGAAAAACCATGGCCTCCATGAGGCTACACAAGGCATTGCCAAAGGCATCAAGGCGAGGTTCCTTGACATTGAGAAACACCCTTAGACCTGCTCCCATGTATATCAGACCGATTTTTATGGTTTATGTTATGAAGCTGCCAATATTTTTCAACAACTGGGCATCATTTATTTCATTTTCAACAACATTTCAATGGATATTTCCAGAGATTAATGGTAAAAACTACACATTGTCTTTTTAAGTAGTAAGCTATCTAATAAATGGAGTGAAATAAAAAGCAAAACATTTATCAATCAGATAAAAAGGAAAATTAGTATAACATAAATAGTCCAGTAACTCCTTTATTATTTAGAGATTCAAATTCAGTACTTAAGTAAATCTTCAATTTTTTTAATTACCCTATACCACCACTTTTCAAATTTAAACGCCTCAACTAAGCCACTGCTGTCTGTTATGTTAAATGGTTAAGAATTAAACAACAAATGTGTGTCAGTATAATGAACATACACTTGTTTTCAGGACAATATAAAACCACAAATTGCAGTTTCCAAAATGAACACAATTGTGGTCCAAACAGCTAAATTAAATCACTGTAATGAAGCGGCTTCTGGAGACCAACAGCTGATTATTTATGAGGATTTGACAAACATGTAGAAAAACTGGAGCCATAACCAACTTTCATCACAGCGTGTATGAAAACTAAATCCACTCGTGCCTCATTCATTCCAGCTGTCTCTCATCATTACACACTCTAATTAAAGCATGTTAGCCAGCAGTGGACCAACGCCCTCTGGCTCCGTCTCACAATGTCAAAATACAAACAGTCATGGTGATTTAATAGCCAAAAGTCATAATTACTACCATTTAGGGCCACTTTACGTGTGACAAAATATGGTGTCTTCATTACAGATGACAGATTTATTTGCTGTTCATTGTGACAAAAAACAAGAACACCACTGACAGCGCAGACGAATGCTAACCATGTTATTATTAGTTAACACTTCACCACTTCATAATGAGCCAAGGTATCACTGGAAACCTTTAGGTTTACCTTTAGCTAGGGGTGCACCGATCTATCGGCCGACCAATCTCAGGTTTTTCTCAAGATCGGTGATCGGCCAAAAACTGATCGGTGCACCCCTAGTTAATGTTAAAGCAAATCATTGCTATAGAAGTCAAGTGTGTCAAAACAGGTACAAAAGTTTTGTTTTCAAAATTAGAAAAATGAAAGTCTAAAGGAACAAATATGATTTTGTAGTTCAAACAGCAATGCTAAATATGTTCATTTATATTAGAGAACATTACCTCATGTCCAGGTGAAACTGGTGTTTCATGAGTATTCATATTGGTTTTCTCAATAAAAGGAAATTGAAACATTGACCTAGTCTGCTTTTAGTTCAGATAAAATCGGTATCGGCAAGTCAGGTTTTTCTCAAGATTGGTGATCGGCCAAAAACTGAAATCGGTGCACCCCTACCTTTAGCCGTTTCTTTAGTTCTTGTGTCTTTAGAAGGTTTTGCATTTGAAATGAATATTTTGTTAGATTTATTCTGTTCTATGGATGCTGCTCTGCATTTATACAGAGAATCATATGTTTTTGGACATATAATTCCAGTTTGAAGGACTTTAAAAAAGAACAGTGATGATAAGGAACTCATCTCTATCCAAACTGAGTCACTAGCTACGTTTACATGGGCACAAGTAATCGGATTGAACGCCCTATCGGATCAAAAATTCGTCATGTAAACATGTCAATCGGAATATTCTGATCCGATTCGGCCTGATCCGAATGAAATTTCATTCCGATTGAGAGAGGTGGTTTTGTCCGATCGTCAATCCGATTGGCGTCCATGTACACAGCCATTCGGATCGTTGGGGTAAAATAATGCCCACTGCGCATGTGTGCAACTTCAGCGTGCCCTCTTTTCAGGACAGATCGAAAACATGGCGGACGGTAAACAGAAGTAATCTGTTTCCGACACTGTTTTTTACTGGAAATACTACGGGAGCTCAATATTACTGAACGTCTCGATGGCCGAACGGCTAAAAATGCCGAGTTATACACTCAAGTGCATCTAAAGATGCATCTAAAGATGCAGGAAGCGGGAATTCACTGAAGCTAGAGAATAAGCAAATAAAATGCAAGGGAAAAGACGTGCGGACGAGATGGCGTTTGTTTACAATTTCTCTTCCGCGAAAGACAAGTCTGCGCATGCGCAAGCTATGGTGCATGCATCGTGGCATGATCGGATCATTCCAGTTAGTGTCCATGTAAACAGAGATTTGGGATTTCCGATCAACCAAGATTTGAATCGGATTGGGGAAATTTGGTGCATGTAAACGTAGCTAGTGTCAAAGAAATGTTTCCATAAGATGGAAGGTTTTGGTTAATGAAAGGAAACAAAGGTTAGACTCAGACCAAACACAGAGCTTCAGGTAATTATCTCACTCAGGTCTACATGTCAGAGACCTAATCACCGTGTAACACAAGAAAACCCAGAAACGGCCCATCACAAACATCCCAACGTCTTATTTCTGTACAGCTGTGATGGAAATCCTTTTTCTTCTGGAGACAAATGTAATGAAAAATATTTCTAACAAATAAATAAAACCAAATCCCAGAAAAGATCTCTTTTGGCACAACTGGACAAGAGGCATGTGTGTGTATGAGTAATCAGTTAGATTTGATGGTTAAAGCCCATTTAGACCTCATCTAAAATTAAATAATAAACGTAACATATGTTTAAGGTTATAAGGTAGATAAAACCTAGTTGTACACAGATTCATTCAGAAGGGATCTTATTTACCATAGACTGATGCACATATAGTATATCTATGGTAGTTGTAGCCAAATTTTATGTATTTTCAGAAAGAGGCAGTAACTCCTGACCTATCACAACAAGAACCAGGGCTAGCCTACACTGTAAATGGTAATATTCAAATTAATTAAATATTATAAGTACCGCAAACTTGATTTTCATCAACCTGTTATGAACACTAATTTTAAATAAGTACGTTGTACTTTTGAGGTTGGGAAACTGCTTAACTTGATTTTTCATAGTTGAGTCAAATTAGAAAAAATAATTTCTTTTACCCAGTGTGCTTTGCGCGTTCTTTCAGGCATGCGCACTTCTGCCTCGTCTACTTGGCGCTTTCCTGAAACCGGATCGTTCCGGTTTAACCCACGGATTTTCACATTTTTCAATCATCGCCTGCTTTGTGGGATTACTCGATTTTAGCACACGGATTTGGTAAGTACAGATTTTACTGTTTTTAACCGTCGAGTTGTCTTGTGTAGTATTGTGTGCCAGGTATTTGCTGGTTAAACCAAATTCAAACATCCCCCTTTGTAAGCATGACCGTTAGTTACTTTAGCACTTTTAAAAACAAGTGTAGACAACACATTATCAGGGTTCGTACGGTCATGAAAAACCTGGAAAAGTTATGGAATACTACAGGTCCTTGAAAAGTTTTGGAATTTTGCTATATATAGGGTGACCATGCGTGGTATTTTCCCCGGACATGTCCACTCTCTGTCCGGCGGTGTGTCCGGGGGAGGGGGCGGTTCCTATATTGGTGAAAGTGTCGGGTTTTCATCCAGGAGCAGGGTTCATATTACGGGGTAGCTGGAAGCCCTCAACCCACTCGGAGAGCCCGAAAAAAGATCCT
>SSNS01000087.1:746608-777094 GCA_006937985.1 Aphyosemion australe
AATTAGCAAAATCCCTAGTAAATAGGGTTTGTAGTACATAAAGTAATTCAATTAAGGATTTAAATGATATTATATCACACTTTGAAAAGGCTCCAGTCTAAAACGAAATGTGAATGAATTTGGGGATGCATCAGATGATTTTTTTCTCCAAAAGAATGCGACATTGAAAAGCCGCTTGTGTGTGCTTCTTTTACAGGACACAGGAAATGAGGAGGTCCTCGCCTCAGTGACAGTTGGGGTGCTGACTGTTGTCAACAAAGATGCTCAGCAGCAAGGACTAAACGCAGCACACCTTCAGCCCATCTCCACTTCCATCGTAACTGAGGGAAGTACTGTCATGGACAATGTTCGAGACTTTCCACAGGCAGTCTGTCTCATATTTGTGCTTATGTATGCCCTTCACTTAGATTACCCGAAATGCATGGCAAACACGTTCAGATTCATTCAAGCAGTCATGCTTGGATTGGGAAACAAAAACCCTCCCTCCAAAACTGCTGACTTTGAAAAACAAGTTACTGATGTAGGCTAGTTGTTACAGTACCAAAACTCAAAGTCTTGTAAGAATATTTTTCTTTTTTTCTAGTCATAATGTCGAATTTCTAAACAAAAATGTCATTAGACTTAAAATAAGTTACATAAACTCTAAAAAGTAACTTATCTTTTCACTTAATTTAAGCAAAATATATGTTTTTTAAATTTAGCTTGAAAATTTGTTGAAAACAATTTTTTTGTAACAAGTAACAAATTCTTGTTCCCTGGACGAGTGCAAGTACTCATTTCAAGTGAAAATTTGTTTGCAAAAGTTAATTTACTCTATAAACAATAGAAAAGCTTTTAGTCTTTGAGTGACTTTTGTTTTTTTAAGATTAATGACATATATAACTTAGACAGTTTGACCTCAATTAAGACAAATATTCTCTGTAAGACTGAGAAAAACAGGGTGACTTGTTTACTGTTCTATTATAATGATCAAGTAAAATTTGAACTGTATTTCAATCGTATTGCTAGTGCATGTGTTGTTATGTTTCAGGTTGTTACTTTGCACCTTAAAAGTAAAAGCACTTGTAACCCTAAGCTACAGAACTAAAAGTGAATATCTCAGAAAGATTATCTGAGAGAACTTTGTATATTTTTATTTCCTGCCCAGAGCTGTGACATGTTTTCAGATCAGTAAGTTTTAGTTACATTGTTTGAGCAAATGTTTAGTACAGACTTCAAACTGGCTGGTCCAAGAAGTTGTTTTCTGTCTAATTGCCTCATCTTTGACGTTACAGCTAGGCACATCTGGATTGAATAGTTGACAAATAATCTAAAATAGAATATAGAAGAGCTGCTTTCATCTCAGAAGGTAATGAAGCTGGGCATAATGCTCATTGCCATGGCTTGTAAATGTATAATAAAAATGTTACACTACTTAAAATTTTCAATACAATGTTAAGTAGGTTTGTAATCAAAATGCTGATTGTTCACTTCATACTGAGCATTAACAAAAAACTCATGTTAGAGTGATGGTGCTGCTGTGACAAGTGAATTTCCCCACTGTGGGATCAATAAAGTTTATTCTATTCCATTAAATGTGTTGTTGAGTATTTTAAAATGAAGTTTTAAAATGTTTAGTTAATCCATTGAGTGTTCACCATTTTTGTATTTTTTGGGGTTATTATTGTTAGATAATGTGTTTTAAATTAAATTAGTATGTTTTTTTTATTTATTGTAGAATGATTTTAAGGTTAAAAAAAACACAAGTTGAGAATTAAGCTATCATTTGAGTACTGGAAGCTCAAAAATAAGTAACTGCAATCTAGTTTATTGAAGTAAATTTGAGTACTGCAAACTCAAAATGAAAAATTAATTAGAATACAGTTATTTATGTAGATTTGAGTACTGCTAACTTGAAATTATAAAGTAATTAGAATACAGTTAATTTGTTAAATTTAAGTACTGCTAACTTGAAATTATCAAGTAATTAGAATACAGTTATTTTGGTAAATTTGAGTACTGCTAACTTGAAATTATCAAGTTGTTAGAATACAGTTATTTTGATAAATTTGAGTACTGCTAACTTGAAATTATCAAGTTGTTAGAATACAGTTATTTTGGTAAATTTGAGTACTGCTAACTTGAAATTATCAAGTTGTTAGAATACAGTTATTTTGGTAAATTTGAGTACTTAACTCAAAAAAAAAAGCTAATCCAATCTAATTAATCTACATAAGCAACAATTGCTTTTTTTAAGGCAGCAAGTTTGCATATTTTTTTTAAGTAAAGTCAACTTATTATATTTTACAGTGTAACAATAAATATGTGTCCCTGTTTGTGCTTCTCACTTAAGTAAGGATGGTGTGTGTGTGTGTGTGTCTGTGTGTGTGTGTGTGTGTGAGCGAGAGAGAGAGAGAGAGAGAGAGAGAGAGAGAAAGCGAGAGAGAGAGTTTCAGCGTAACTGCAGGCACATGAGCATGAAGGGCATGAAGGACTCAGCCAGCTCCCAAAGGAGGGATTTATCTGAAAAGAACCTCCCATGATGTTAGCTTGATCTTGCCCCTTTCGTTCTTCAGAGGCAAACTGCGAATGTGTGTGTGTGTGTGTGTGTGAGAGAGAGAGAGAGAGAGAGAGAGAGAGAGAGAGAGAGAGAGAGAGAGAGAGAGAGAGAGAGAGAGAGAGAGAGAGAGAGAGAGAGAGAGAGGACTCTATGTGAAGGGTTTTGTAGATCTTTCAAACGACTGCTCACCCACCCGAGGCTCACGGCACTAATCTGACTGACAGCTTGGTCCAGCTTTCAGCCAAGAGGCAGCCTAGCAGTAAGGTCCAGATACCTGACTGCTGAGGACTCTTATCTGCTGGGAGATGACAGAGGAGAAGCTGCTCTCTCAACACTTCACCCAGGCGAAAGCTGCACCGCCTGTCGCTGTCTGCCTCTTGTTTGTCAGCACAACACAGTGAGACCTCCGCCTCTTTAGACTCAGCTGAATATGACAGTTTGACAGACTGTCACGGTTATTAACTAAAAGGCGGTAGATTGAAGCTGTCATCGTGCTCCTCTGTAAGCATTTTCAAGCAGCACCTTTGAACCTTTAAGCCAAACACTTGTGTCTCTTTTATATCCTCTGTTACCAGAGGTGGGTTTAGTCATTCTGGGGCCCTACACCTCCCTACCAACACACCACACTTAAAAAAAAAGTACAAATTTGTTATAATAATAAAATCTCCAACCATCTGTTTCCGGAGCAATAAGATCTTGTTTCACTTGATCTCATTTAGTGGAAGTTTACAGTTTCTGTGACAGATGGCAACAAGCCAAGATGGTTTAGATAGCAGGGCTCCTATGATGTCTAAACATCTTCAGAAACTCCAGTGAATTTTTTAACATTTATTGGCTAGAATAAATTAGTATGACAGATATGCACAATTTAATTATTCAGAGTCAAAACAAACATTAAAGATATCCAGAAGGACTTTTTCTATCCTCAGTCAACATTTTGTCTCGCTCACTGTAGCCTAGAATAAATATTGTGTTGATGTAAAATCAGGTTTTGTTCCTTAATGTTTAAATTTATGTTTAAATGCCAGAATTAGCCGTCTGTTTTCATTTGACCAATTTTAGGTCAAAATCTCAAAGTATGCAAAATTATTTTAATCAAGATTTATTTTTACATCCTTGTGTTTGAAATGTTCTCTTCATAATATGAATACTGAGTTGCTCTGATAGTATTTTTACTAGTTACATTTTTAATATGATGAATATTATTAAACTCATTCTTGACAGCTGATGCATTCATTTTGCCTACAGGAAGAACTGAATTATGGATATCTGCTTTTAAGATTTTTGTGACAAATTGGCTTTCCAAACTTTTTCTATAGAGACTTTTCACAGCAGGCGTATGTTTGGTTGCACAGCACCTGTTATTGGCAGCAACAAGTAACTTATTTTAATTAGCATTAGCAAACAAATGTAGCAGCATCTTGCATCTAGTAAACAGTAAAGCTTGGTTTCTGCTTGACGCATGTACATTTCGCACGGAAATGAGACGCGTGAATGGAACGCACGTCGGAACTTGCAGCGTTTATGGTTCCTTCCTACCTTCTGCGGCTTGTCTCCACTGTAAGCCAATATCCTCCCAGACTGTAGGGGGCGGCATGGGGCTCTATGGCATGCATCCAGCACTACACCATAGTAGAAGTAGAAATCACTGTTGTTTTACATTTTTTTACTGCTTCCTTGTCTTTTCCGAGTGTGACAGCAATTTCTCTCAACGAATTATTAACAATATTTTGATCTTTATAGGCCGAATCATAGAGATGTTTGTATTTACGAACCTCCGCCACTACGAGCTCTTGCCAGTCCGCCATGTTTCCGCGGTGCGGAAACTTTGGGCCATGTGGAGGGGCGTGATTGCTAAAATGACGTAATTTGGGCGCGCAGAGCCATGTGGACCTCACGGACACGTCAAGCATAAACCAACCTTAAATGTGTTGTGAGTGAATGAAGTACAAAAGACTTTTTTTTAACTTTTTGTTTAGTTTTGTCAAAATGATTCCTCTTTCCTTTTTAATTTATTCTCTAATCTGCATCATGGCAATAAAGAAGATTTAAAATAACTTTGCAGATTTATCCCGACATTTGGAAGAGTCCAACGGGCTAAGGAGAAGAAGGAGCACGAGTCCATCAAAAATATTTTTACTATAGCTTAATACAAAAGAAACATTTTACACATTTAACAAATATTTAGCCTCACATATAAAGTAAACTCCATGCTATGAATTTACTTGGTCTTTTTGATGCCCTTTGTTAGCTGAGGCCCAAGTCATTACCTACCTTTGTCCACTGGTAAGTCCGACTCTGACTATTACATTTATCTTGGCAAAACCTAAATAATAAAAGGATCAGCCTAACTTGAACCTTGTTCTTTGCACTGATTTTCTGAAGTTGTCTTCATACATCATCAAATAATGGCTCTAATGAGATAAAACTACAAGTCTCTTGGCATAAAAACTCCCATCTGCCTTGTTTCCTGCAGCCCTCAGGGTCAAACTGTGAGCGTATTTGGCCAAGGTGGCCTTGCATCAATAGGTGGGGATTTTCTATAAGCCATCCAAAACAGCTTAAACTTGAGGACCCTCATAATTGAATATTAAACCCCCGATGAGAGCAGAGATGAACCAGCGTGATGTCGACTGGAGGCTACTGTGTGCTGCTGCCACTGAGCTGGCTAAAACGAACACTGCTGCTCAGTGATGAACCCTACATACCTAATCAGTGATTCATTAGTTTACTCAAGGAAAATAGGGAAGGAGAGCAATAAATCAGGGAAACTGATGATATAGGAGAAACCCGTCATCCTGCTTAACTGTAAACTGGATCTTTAAGAGATGAGCTAGATGAGAAACAAAGCATTAGGTCACAAGGAAACTATGTAAGTGGCAGATTCTGAAATAATCAGATGCATAAAATGAAATTGTTTTATGTTTTTATTTTTGATGCTTTTTCTCTGTGCAGAACTTTGGTCATCTGATATGCTGTTTTTTAAATGTGCTATTCAAATACATTAGGTATGGTATTACAGTATCTGTACATTTTTCACTTAAATCCAAAGATCTTCACATTTCGGTCTGAACATGAACTTTTTCTGTGGCCAATAACATTGTGATGGTCCAGCGGCAGGTACAGAACAATTATGCTGCATCATTTTGAATTAATAAGTGTTCTTACATAATATAAACAAACTGTCAAGTAGATTTTGACAACATGCATCATCCAAATAAACAGAATTTCTAATTCAAAATGGTATAGTATAAAAGAAGTATAGAAGATTGAGAAAGCAGAGATAAGTTCTGACCAGACTGACAAGCTAACTGGCTGACAGCTGATCATAATGGGACAAAAGTGAATTTGTGCAGTTTAAAAAAAAACTTCAGTCTCAAAGGTTTCATAACAGTTTATGTAAACACTATTTTATAAACCTTTCCACCACAATCACTAATGAATCACATGGTTATTCCAGAAGAAATATAGAGATCCAACTAAAATTTGATTGGTGGTCGAAGCACAACAATGATTTAAAAGGGTGGCCAATCTGAAACCCTATAGCATTCATCCATGGTCCATGAACTCACCATTATTAAGCACTAAGTTATAATACCAAACAGGTAGTCAAATATGGTGTTTTTACTTTGGAATCTTAATTTCTAAAGGCCAGTATCACAGAGAAACCATTTTTACTTCTTATTTTTGAAATATGATTGGTCACACTGAGTTTAACATGAAGGCTGAAGGTGAAAAACGTTTTCTACCCCTATTTCCTGCATTTGCCGCTGATAGCAAATAGAAGGGGAAACGCTCGGGTCAGACAAGCCTGACAATTGCCCATTATGTGGTCAAATTAGCATTCATGGACTCACTCATCTTGGCTCATGACGGCGAAGGTTGTTGTTGATTTAGTGTCCAGGATAATTACTGCATGGGTGATTATCTTTCAGCTGCAACAAGTAATTTAACCCCAACTGGTGCAATGAGTTGCTTCTCATTTCTTAAACAACCATGTGGAAAGACACATCTGGTGGTCGTGGAAAAGATGTTAGTCTGTGTGAGAAGGGTCACATCACTGGCATGCATCAAGCAGAGAAAACATCTAAGGAGATTGCAGAAACGACTAAAACTGGGTTCAGAACTGTCCAACGCATAATTAAAAACTGGTGTGATGAGTCCAGATGGACCCTGTTCCAGAGTGATGGGTGCATCAGGGTAAGAAGAGAGGCAGATTAAGTGATGCACCCATCATGCCTAGTGCCTACTGTACAAGCCTGTGGGGGCAGGGCTATGATCTGGGGCTGCTGCAGTTGGTCAGGTCTAGGTTCAGCAACAGGATGTGCTCCAAGAATGAGGTCAGCTGACTACCTGAATATACTGAATGACCAGGTTATTCCATCAATGGATTTGTTCTTCCCTGATGGCACGGCCATATTCCAAGATGACAATGCCAGGATTCATCAAATAGTGAAAGAGTGGTTCAGGGAGCATGAGACATCATTTCCACACATGGATTGGCCACCACAGAGTCCAGACCTGAACCCCATTGAGAATCTTGGGATATGCTGGAGAAGGCTTTGTGCAGCGGTCAGACTCTACCATCATCAATGCAAGATCATGGTGACAAATTAATGCAGCACTGAATGGAAATAAACCTTGTGACATTGCAGAAGCTTATCGAAACAACGCCACAGTGAATGTGTGTCAAAATCAAAGCTAAAAGCTGTCCAACGAATTATTAGTGTGTGACCTTTTTATTTTTTTTTTGGTGGTGACTTTTTTGGCTGGGCAGTGTATATTTATAGATCAGAACTGTTCAAGAATCAGAAATCAGAATCAACCCAAGAAAGTAAATTAAAAAATCTAAATCGATATTTTGCATATTCACAGCCTTTCCTAGCATCATTCTTTAAGTGTTATTATCTCAGATAAACAATTTCAAAAAATCAAATCATCAAATGAAATAAAAACATGTCTTTTTTATCTTAATTAGATTGTTAAACTTATACATTTTATTTTCTTGAAAAAAAGACTGATCCTCCTTTGTTTTGTCTGAGAACAGAGTTCCAGGTTCAGAAACAGAGACAATGCCTAACCCTACTGAACTATTCTAGGAAGTCAAAGCTCCAACTGCAATGATTTCCAATCCTCTATCCACTCCTCTGTCACAACTATAATCATCCCAGCGTGTAGACACCGACACCCTTTCCTCCCCACAGAAGGAAAATAAAACCTCACTGCTCATGTCATCATTATAAAGTCTTAATAATTATCATCTGAGGGTGCAGGAGGGGAGTGCGTGAGAGAGAGAGAGCCTGAAAATGAGAGAAAGAGGCAGAAAATGGATAGAATGAGAAAGCAGGCAGCACCCTGTGGATGCTTGATGAACGAGGGTGTCAGCTGCACTCACCCAACTAGCAGCCTTGTCTCAGAGAGTGTCAGGCCCCATGCACGAAGACCTGTCTCATTAAGGGCTTTGATCATCCAGCAACAAGAGCAAGAACGATTGGGTCCATAAATCACTTTTTAGAAGCTGGTGAAACACCAGTTCATTAAACACAACATTACAATCCATGGCTGATCAACACGGATCACCCATCTGGAATGTGTCATATCTTCACATTAGGAAACATTTAGTTAATGGAGAATTCATTATCTAAACATGAGAAACTGGGAGAAGCAACACTTCTTGTCATTGGACACTGCTTCCCTGCATTTGTATTGTTTAAAATTGGTGCATTATTGATGAGGAGGGGAAATGTTAGACTCTGCTTTTTGGAGGCCAAACCAGTTTTTGTCTCCACTGTCACCAGCAGCACTGCTTCAACAGTTAAAACACTGGAAACTAGCAATGAGCAGACTTCCTGTTTCAGTGATCATCTACTTTTATCAGCCAATGACATCTATAGATTTTGTTAAACACATAAAAATGCAACATAAATTTGATAGTTTTGACAGTAAGAGTCAATGAGCATTATCCAGGATGCTCTGACTAACAGAGTTCAGCTCAGGTCACGTCCTCACAATCAATACACAATGTCATTATTGATCAGTGCAGGACATGTGGGGGAAAAAGATTCAAATGCCAAATACTTCCTATTATTATTATTGTAGAATATCTGACACATGCACGAAAAGATAATTACTACCTAGATGTAAAATTTACCCTCTAATTAGAAATTTGCATCAGTAGTTTGCTGTTTTGAATCAGAAAGACGGTTTTGGATGTTCCAACAAAGCCTTCTTGTGCACTATAGCCCCTCTCTATCCACACACACACACACACACACACACACACACACACACACACACACACACACACACACACACACACACACACACACACACACACAAAATAACTAACTGCTCTCCCGTCCAGCTCCGGTTCTCTCAAGCCCGAACCCCCACGGGAAGAAGCGGACAGCCTACCTCGGTCCACGGTGACAGCTCTCCCTCTCTCTCTCTGATTCTGGAGGTCGACTTGAGGCAGCAGCTGACAGGATGATAGTTCTCGTGAGCAGAGAAGTTTGGACGAGTCAGTGACTCTGTGATCACACGCGTTGTGTCAGCGTATCAGCAGACAGCGCGTGACAACGCCCCAAAACAACAACAAAACAACTGATCCTCTGAACCCGCTTCTGGAGGATGTTGCTTTTCCAACTCAGCTGTGCGCAGCGGCGCGCTTCCTCCTCCTCCTCTCCCTCCTGACGCGGTCCCCCAAACCAAACGAGGACACGTGACCAACCCACAGGGGACGGGAATAGATTTCCTCCCCCTCCTCCTCCACCCCCTCCAACAGCAGCAGCTGGGATCAGTTTCACCGCTGCTCCAGTGCCCGCGCAACAAACCCGAGCCGTGCGCACCCACACTCCTCTTCCTCACATCCCCCGTGGCCTCACGATGTCGCTGTCAGGGTTTTAGGTTCAATTTCAAAATTGTAAAACAAATAAAGTTAAAAAAATAACATTTTTGGTTAGTAAGGCTGAATTACAGAAAAGGCTGAAACGTGAATAAATTAGAATTATGTTTAAATTCCAAGAACTGATCAGTATTCCAATTTTTCAAACATCAAGTCACCATTAAAATCAGAAAATCCTTAGGCAATGGACAAAAGTACACACAGTTAGTACAGCTTTTAGAAAATCAACCACTCGTGAATTTGGAGAAGGCGTTCGACTGCATCTCTCGGGTGGGGGGTGGGGTACTCTGGGAGTATGGGGTACCAGGCCCCTTGATACGGGCTGCTAGGTCCCTGTACGACCAGTACCAGAGCTTGGTCCACATTGCCAGCAGTAAGTCGGGCTCGTTTCCGGTGAGAGTTGGACTCCGCCATGGCTGCCCGTTGTCACCGATTCTGTTCATAACTTTTATGGACAGGATTTCTAGGTGCAGCCAAGGTGGTGAGGGGATCCGTTTTGGTGGCCTAATGATCAGGTCTCTGCTTTTTGCAGATGATGTGGTCCTGTTGGCTTTATCAGAACGTGATCTCCAGCTTTCGCTGGAGCAGTTCGTAGCCGAGTGTGAAGCAGCTGGGATGAGAATCAGCTCCTCTAAATCTAAGACCATGGTCTTGAGTTGGAAGAGGGTAGAATGCCTTCTCAGGGATGAGGTCCTGCCCCAAGTGAAGGAGTTTAAGTATCTCGAGGTCTTGTTCACGAGTGAAGGAAAGATGGATCAGGAGATCGATAAGAGTGACCTATGGTCACAAGCTTTGGGTAGTGACCGAAAGAATGAGATCGTGGATACAAGCAGGGTGTCTGGGCTCTCCCTTAGAGATGGAGTGAGACGCTCGGTCATCCGAGAGGGGCTTGGAGTAGATCTGCTGCTCCTCGAGAGGAGCCAGTTGAGGTGGCTCGGGCATCTAGTCAGGATGCCTCCTGAACGCCTCCCTGGTGAGGTTTTCCAGGCACGTCCAACCGGGAGGAGACCTAAAGGAAGACCCAGCACACGCTGGATGGACTATGTTTCTCGGCTGGCCAGGGAACGCCTTGGGATCCACCCAGAGAAGCTGGCCCAAGTGGCTGGGGAGAGGGAAGTCTGGACCTCTCTCCTCAGGCTGCTGCCTCCGCGACCCGACTCCGGATAAACGGAAGAAAATGGATAGATGGACCATTTATTTCTAATAATTTAGATTTTTTAAAGCATGCTAGAAGAAACTTTCTCTTTACGATGAAAACAGTTCTCTTAGTTTGAACTGGGTGAAGTGTCTCCATAGAAACAACATCAATCATGTGTTTGAGCCCATTCCAGATTAAAGAAACAGGTGAGTGATGATTGTTGAATTAGCTACAGTTGTGTTGGGTTGAGACCCAAATAAGTGATGCACCATCATCTACAAGGAACAGCCTCACTTTACCTGGAAAAAGAGAGAAGAAACAGGGGGATTGTCAGTTTTTAAAAAGCATTTATTCAGTTAAAACAAAAGTTTGCTGATCTAATTAAGATAATTGACCAAACCTGAGAAGAATCTCAGAAGAATATAAACTAGCTGATTAATGTGTACAACTAACTCACCCTATGAAAACAGAGGGGTACATGGAGGGTTTAGAAAAAAAAAATGTTAAAAGTATTTTCTTCATCATTATTAGTTTGAATGCTTGGAAAGCATTCAAAGTATTGAGTTCCTCCTCCATTTTTCAGTTTCCGTACGTTTTTGGCATCTAACTAGTGCCACAATTTTTACACTATTTACACAAATTTGGTATCAAACCGTTCAGGTCATTAAGGGAATGACTTTTGGTATTGATATCTTCAACCGTTTTCCGAGATATTCAGCTTTTTCTGCGATTTTTCTGCCCATTGAAATTAATGGGAAATGCTTCAAATCGCTCAATTTTTCACAAAATTCCTTCAGCTTTTTGAACTTTAACTACTTCAACATACTTCAAACTAGAGACTTCATTCAACTTTTAACAAACTCAGAACCAGTTCAACTATTCTCGAATGTCTCTGCTTCTTGATATTTTTTAGGGTTTTTCTATAATCACAGGTTAAACTTGAGGTATGATTTGGAAAAGTTCAGAAATTTCTCCTCCAAGCCCCATTCAAAAAAATAGGGCCCAAAACCAACTTTGCTCGACTTCAGGCAGTGTCCTGAGAGAACCGTAGAACCGATGTAAATGAGACTTGCGCTGGATGAAAGCTGATGGATATTCCTCTGTTTTGATCATTTATGGACGTACTCCAAAAATTGTGGTTGTAGCGTTAATTAGTTTGGAAAAGTTTTAAAAGATTTCTCCTTCCAGCCACTCAGAGGTGTGATAACCCATATATGGTCATGCTGTCTCCCACTGTAAGTCAGAGCTCCAGATCTCAATCCAGACAACAAAAGTCTGCTATGACCACATCTTTTAGGGTAGACGCGTAATTTTCTCAAAAACAGTAGGTTTCTTTGTCTGCTTTGATGGGATGTCTTCGATTTTGCTGTAGCTGCCACGGTTTTTGCGCTACGAGGAAGGAGAAGTAAGCCACATTTTCTCCCATTCAAATGATTCAGAGATTTAGTACTCTCGTCGCTGTCAGACAGCTAAAATTTTCTCGTCATATCTCCTACAATATTCAAAATAGGCACACAAAAATCCATACAGAGCAGCATCGAAGCCTTCGGCCGCTGACACTTTTGGAATTTTTCGAATCGGTGCAATACTTTTCGAATGCGATGCGAGGTTCGAAGCCTGCAATTTGACGTTTGGAGCTGCAGATCAGGCGATCTGCAGATTCTGATGAATTTCTCTAAACAAAAATCTGCTACGACCACATTTTTTAGAGTACACTCATCAATTACTCAAAAACAGTAGTTTTACTCGTCCGCTTCCATGGGATGTCTTCGTTTTAGCTGTAGCTGTCACGGTTCATACGCTACTGGCTGAGAAAGTTCAAGCTTCTTCTTGGTTAATAGAAATATGTACCGACACATATTATACATCAAATCGATCGGCTTGGTCTTAGGAACCCATTGCCCCCCCCCCCCCAACAATCCTGCTCTCTGATTGGCTGAGAGATTTCAAGCTTCTTCTGGATTAACAGAAATACTCCCCCGGACATGTTATACATCAAATTGATCGGCTTGGTCTCAGGAAACCAGCTGTCCGCCATCCCTGCTCTCTGATTGGCTGAGAAAGTTTTGAAACTTTAAAGTTCAATTTCTGCTCTTTCTAACAGTTTATTTTTTATCTCATTCTGCTAACTTTGACAATTGAACTCATTTTCAACTTCACTTCAGTTCTAATGCATGTTCATCTATCAGTTTCAGCTGCTAAATTCACAGTTCAGCTAATTGTGAAAATGTAACTATTAAACTATTCCTACTCAAATACCAGCTGGTTAAACATTTCAGCTGTCCAGTTTTTTAAACTGTGTACTGAGATTTCAGTTTTCTGTTGTTTAGATTTTTTTTTTCTCTTTTCTCCACTTACTTATTTGGCTTTATTACACTTGTTAGTGATTTTTTGCTTCTAAATCTTTAAATCTTTTCAGCTAATTTTTACAATTAAGCTAAATTTTCGCAGCAGAAAACTGCTTATTTCAGTTCAGCTACTCAGCTATCAGTTTCAAAATTCAGCATATCCTGCTAATTTCACAATTTAACTAATTGTGAAAATTTAACTACTTATACTCAAATATGAGCTGTTTAAACATTTTAGCTACTCAGTTTTTTAAAGTATGTTTAGAGATTTCAGTTTTCTGCTGTTTAGGATTTTTTTTATCTATTCTCGACTTACTTTTCCGGCTTTTTAAAACTTTTTAGCAATTTTTGCTCCTAAAACTTCAAATACATTCAGCACATTTTGACAATTAAGCTTAGTTTTAGCTTCAATTCAGCAGTTTCAGCTATCATTTTCAGCAATCAAGCATTCAAACGCATTTCTGCAAGAAATGCAATTTATCTAGTTATTATTATTGTACCATCATATAGCAACTTTTGAAATGCCTAGTTTGATGTATTCAATCTTTTTTGTTTGGTATCATTATCAACAATCCTTAAAAACATCAAAAAACAGAGATGATCGTTTATTTTTGTCTATTAAAATATATTTTTTAATAACAACATCTGGACAAGTTTCATCTGTAAGTAACATAAACAGCTTTGGCGGAAGATGTGTTTAATTCTGAACGATGACATAACAGATAAGACAACAGAATGTTTGTATCCATATGAGTAATCATCACTAACGGCAGAATATTAGAATTTTTGGAACCTGACCGAGTTCACGTCACAAGAAATTAAATTTCCTAAAAACTAAAATGAGATAAGCTATTCCCCAGGCCTGCAGGTGAGCTAATGCTGGTGTGTTAAATGTAAGAATCAAAGATGTATCTGCCCTCAGACAGCTTTTAAATGCAAATGGAGGCAGAGCTCTAACGGTGGCAGTGCTGCGTGGATTGTTGCCAACTTAATTAGCTCCTCTGTGACAGGTTTCCTGCTCCGTTAGGAGAAGAAGGAGAACTTAGTGCAGAAGGGAGAACTGATAGGAGGTCTTTGTGTTTCTGTCAGTCCCCCTCCCAAACCAACCCTCCCCCTTCTAGGCTTTGCCCTTCAGCATTTCCACAACACAGATCATTATTGATTGCACTTTCTCATGGAGTAAATGTGCCATGTTCAGTGCATATCAACCCGACATGCATTTCCAGTCCAACCTATTTAGAGATCAAGCTCTCTTTGGCTTGTCAATGCTCAGTAGAGGGCTCTAGTAGCGGTTAGATAAAGGTTAAATCCTCCTCGCTGTTTGCCTTGGATTACTTTGAATTTGCTTATGATGAACAAAAAAAGCAGCAGATGTGAGAGGTGATGAGGGTGCTCTGGGATTTCTTGCCACCTCACCTTTTTCTGTATGCAGGAAGGTGAGAATCTGGAACTTGAGGGCGCAACATGTCCACAGGACTGAATATCTAAAGAGGAGATGGTGTGTGGTGACTGCTAAACCTGCCTCTCCTTTGAAGACATGCTCCTGCCAGCTGACTGGATTTCACCTCAAAGCATTTGTCTCAAACAACACGCTGCACATAAACCTAAAATAGCATGTTGTAATTTTGCATAGATACTAGAAACTCAGGATTTTTTCCAGGTTTTTTGTGCTTTTGTTTTTCAACACTTGAAGAGTTTATTTGCAAAAACAGATGAAAGCCATTTTTGTTCAAAATCACCAAACTTTATTGAGATGAATATCACTTAAAGTAAATATTAAAGGATGCATTCTTTGAAATTTTTTAGAAATGGACTTCTGTTTTTGCAAACGATCTTTTCACTTACGCCCACGCTGATGTAATTTAAGAGTCAAATCAATTTGTGGGGATTTCAAATCTTTACACACCAATCGCAAGCCAAAGTGTATCCCTCCATACATGCTCTACCTATGGTGTTAGAAATTAAAATTATTTACATGACCTCTGTAATTTTTTTGAGGCCAATTAACTTCAACAACAAATCAGCTGTTTCTGTTTATCACAGAAAATCAATTAAAAAAATTCCTAATTTGTTCAAAGTACTTGTGACCAGTGGAAAAATACCAAGGTTCACACTGGATCCAAGTGAGGGCACAATCCCAGAGTCCAAGGCACAGACCACAACCACCGGTCAAATAAATCAGAGGCAATTTATTGTTCTTCATAAAAATCAGAGTATTAAAAGTCTTTAAAAACTAATCTAAAAAGGTTGTCCTCTGAAATATCCCCCATCCAAATCACCAGTCCGATTGCTGATGGCTCCTCCCCCAACGCAGGGCTGTCCCGCTTGGCTGACTTCCTGAGGCTCGGTTCCTGCCGCAGCTTGGCGTCCTGGAGTGCTCCTCCCGTCAGTGGCTCCGCGTCCTATGACCGCTCCTTCCCTCTCAGGACACGCCGCTCCGCCTAGACAACACAGGAGAGCACACCGCCAATACAGGCCGACACCACGGTATTCCACAGGCCCAACTCCAACTCAGCCGGCTCTCCCAAAGAGAGGGGACGGTACTTACAGACGAGGGCAGAGGGAAACCTCCGCCCCGATCCTCTGTGTTGCACGACTTGTCCACCTCCAAACGGTGCTCCTCGCTGATCCCTCCACCAGGCGCTGGTTTACCTGGGCGTGCGCGCGTGCGTGGTTCCGGTGCGCCTGTGCGTCTCACGGAGTCTCCAGGCAAACTACTCTGTGCTGCTGCTTGTCTCCTCTCAGTTCCTTATATAGTCCCTTAATGAGTCCGGTTGCACCTGTGGGCTTTTCACACCTGTTCTCCCCAGCTCCATTTATCGCCAGTTCACTAATCAGTGTCTCAGGGAGTGCTCCAGGAAGGAAAAAACACTCAATAGCAAAACACATCAAAACAAAATCATATGAAATCATGCAAACAAAAACACACACAAACCATGCGCCTTAACTAAAATACAAACATTTCCCACTGTGCAACATCCCTCCACACTTTTCAGTGACAGTCCCTGTCACTATGGCCTGTATCGAGCAGGAGGTTGCCCCCTGTTCGATCTTTCGGAGCGCCGGGGCGCCCATGTCTCTCCTGCAAACTGAGCTGAGGGGGTGCACACAAACCCATAAAATGGAGGCTCTGTACTAATCCCTACCCCCTCACTGTGGTCAGCCAATGGCTGGGACTGCTCTTCCGCAGGGGCAATACAAAGCTTCAGCGCATTGCGGTGCAAGGTCTTTTCATGTCCCCCTTTCTCGGGTTGGACCTTATATAAAACTCCGGTCTCACCTACTTGCTGCAACACAACATGTGGTTCCACACCCCATCCTGGGTGGAGTTTACCCTGCCCTCTCCTATTTCTATCTCTCACCCACACCCGTTCACCAGGTGCCAAAGGCAGGGCCTGGGCCTTCCTGTCATAAGCACTCTTGCTTTGGAGAGCAACCTTTGTCATATGCTGTTTAGCAAGCTCATAAGCAAAAGATAGTTTAGCATGATGGTCTTGAACCCATCCCCCCACATCATAGTGGGACTGAGGCTGCCCTACCCCTAGACCTACATCCACTGGTTGCCTCAAATGTCTTCCAAACATCAAAAATGCCGGGGCATAACCTGTGGAACTGTGTATAGTGTTGTTATAAGCCTGTAACAGCTCAGGTAAGTACTCCGGCCATCTCTGTTGTTTCTCTGCTTCCAGGGACCTCAACATATTCAAGAGAGTTTGATTCATTCTCTCTACACTCCCATTCCCAGAGGGGTGATACGGGGTGGTCCTGCTTTTTGTGATGCCGTAACACCGGCACAACTGATACATTAAGGCAGACTCAAAGTTTGGCCCTTGATCTGTATGAAACCTAGCTGGGCAACCAAATGTCTGTATCAGATGTGACCATAAAACCTGAACTGTTGTTTGGGCGGTCTGATCCTTAGTCGGTACAGCCCATGCATAGCGTGTAAACAAGTCAGTCATAACCAATATATTCTGACATCGATCTGTAGGCCTGCCAAGAGAAAGAAAATCCAACCCAACAATTTCAAGGGGATAAGACACAGTTATCGGATGCAGCGGGGCCTTAGGTTCATCCCTATTTTGCAGGCTACATACAACGCAGCCCGACTGAAACTGACGCACCTCATTCTCCATACTGGGCCAGTAGAAGTATCGACGCAGTCTGGATAATGTCCGCTCCACTCCAGCGTGTGCTGCCGCTTGGTGATACTTTTCCCACACGTCTTTGTGCTTACTGGTGGGACACACAACTTGGAAAAGAGGTTCATTAGTTTTAGAGTCAGTTGTTCTTCGACAGAGTACACCATCTTTGAGCTCAAGTCTCTCCCACTGTTTTAAGACTTTTCGAGTGGTGGTTGACAGGCACTTCCGGGCTTGGGCTTCAGGGAAGGCCCCCCGCTCCACATATCCTCTCACAATCGCTAGATCCACATCTTCTTCCTGGGCACTCTTCCAGTCTAGCAGCTGCAGGCCAGGTTCCTGAGAGTTCTGGAAAGCAGTTATGTTTATGGCATGGGCAGACTGCATTTCTGTTGGACAATCAGCAGGAAACCGGGACAGAGCATCTGCATTTACATTNAAAACAGTGAACTTGGCCCCTGTCAAATAGTCTTTAAACTTTTCAGTTATGGCCCACTTTAATGCCAAAAGTTCCAGCTTGAAAGAGCTGTAGTTTGCATCATTCCGTTCAGCAGGGTGTAAGCTTCGGCTGGCATAGGAAATCACATGTTCTTTGCCATTTTGCACCTGCGCCAAAATGGCACCCAACCCATGTTTACTGGCATCGGTATAGAGCACAAATGGCAGCGAAAAGTCAGCATACGCAAGCACAGGTGATTGTGTTAAAGCCAACTTAAGCCGTTTGAATGCTTCTTGACACTCTGCAGTCCAGCTAACCTTATTGTCCGACTTCTTATTGGCAGGTATACCAATCAGTAGTGAGTTCAAAGGGCGAGCTATTTTAGCAAAGCCAGGAACAAACCTCCTGTAGTACCCAGCCAGGCCCAAAAATGCTCTGACCTGACGAATGGTGGTAGGAATGGGGTAATCCTGAACAGCATGAATTTTCCCAGGATCTGGTCTCACCCCATTTTTATCAACCAGATGCCCAAGGAACTGTACTTGGGGTTGGAACAACTTACATTTATCAATTCTCAGTTTCAAACCATGGTGCCAAAGCCTCTGGAAAACATTTTCGAGATGCTGTAAATGGGAAGCAAAGTCTGGTGAATATATAATAATGTCGTCCAAATAGACCAAGGCTGAATCTGTATGCTGTCCACTTAGGCATTGCTGCATCAAACGCTGGAAAGTGGCAGGAGCGTTACAGAGTCCAAAAGGCATACGCTCAAACTCAAACAGTCCTAGCGGTGTAGTAAAGGCCGTCTTTCTGTCCTTAAGATCCATCCCCACCTGCCAGTAGCCACTGGCCAGATCCAGCGTTGAAAACCATTCAGCTTTGGTTAAGCATGTCAGGGTCTCCTCGATCCTGGGTAGGGGGAAAGCATCTTTGTGAGTGACAGCATTAAGCTTTCTATAATCTACACAAAACCGTAGGCTCCCATCCTTTTTTCTCACCAGCACAATAGGTGCAGCCCAGGGACTCTTACTCTCACAGANAATTGGGGGGTACCTGTATTCCTCGGCGGCAGGCAGGTCGTACAAAACCCAGAGAACCATCAGCAGTCTTAGTGGCAGCGATCCTCTGGCAGACAGCGAATGCCTCTTCCCAGGCCTGTTGCGACCTCCCCTTCTGAGGAGAAAAGGTTGACTTTCCACCTTTAAAAACAGTGTCCCAACAAGCACTAATGACATTCATGCCCACAATCAGGGGATGGGTGGAACAGTGGTCCTTTACAATCACAACACCTTTCTCTGGTATTCTAAGCCCTTCAAACTCAAAGTCCATCAGGGCGTACCCCGAGTATGGTATTGTGAGACCATTAGCAGCTTTTAGGGAAAACACCAAAGGTCTCTCTTCCATTTTTATCTGGGGGAAGTAGGAGTCCATTACTTGCTGTTGGACTAGCGTAACTTGAGATCCAGTGTCCAACAGAGCAGTCATTTTCACTCCCCCCATATATAATTCGATAGTAGGGCAGTCGCCAATGAATGATGTAGTGGCCCCCTGGTCAGTGGCTGTGCTACCTATCCCCACCGCTTGGGCCTCAGCAGCAGGGTTTTCTAGTTTAAAGACAGCTGTTCTTCATCTGTTACACGGCAGAACCTGGCAATATGCCCAACTTTCTTACACTGCCTGCAGATAGGTTGTCCATTCCAGGTCCAGTCACGGGGGTACCCTGAACGCCATGGTGGTGGTCTGGCTGCCCTTGGTGCTACAGGGTCCCCTTGACTTTGATGTAAAAGAGGTTTAATCTCATCAATGACCTCTTT
Organism: Aphyosemion australe; assembly: GCA_006937985.1. NCBI lineage: Eukaryota > Metazoa > Chordata > Actinopteri > Cyprinodontiformes > Nothobranchiidae > Aphyosemion > Aphyosemion australe. The sequence continues at coordinate 765,933 of SSNS01000087.1, forward strand.
AGCCACATTTTTCAGTTGTTCTTTAACATCGTTCATTATTTCTTTTTTAAAGGCTTCTTTCCAATCAGCATCGGACAGGACTTTATTCTGTTTAGACTCACCCACTGCAAGACACATGCTCTGTAGTCTTTTTGAGCCAATATGTTCCTCCTCAAGCAGCAGCGCCTCTCGATGGACAGCTGTAAAATCCTCCTCAGGGTTGTGTCGCACATAGGCTCAAAGGGTGTGGGACAGGGGACCCTCCCGCAGGCCAAGCAGCATCTGTTCCAGTACATTTCCTTCAGAAGGTGCGTCAGTAGGACTGCGCTGCCGTAGCCTGCAGCACAATTCTCTCAACCTCAGAGTGAAAGACTTTACAGATTCCTCTGGCTTCTGAATACAACTAAAAAACTGTGATCTTAAAACTGCAATTGGAGTATTATCACCATACAGTGCATCCAGGTAGGCAACAATCTTGCTGACTTTGTCTCGCTCAGACTCATCTAAAACATTTACTTGCTGCTTAGCTTCTCCAGCCAATGCACCGATTAAAATGTCAACCTTTGTGGCTTCTGAGAGTTCTTGTGCATTTAAAAGTCCCTGCACTTGCTCCTTCCAGTCCACATACTTTAATTCATTTTCAGCCCCTTTATATTTAGGCACCCATGGGGCACCGGGAAAAACTGGCATCATCATGATTTCTTCTGTACCTTAGGTCTGAGCAATGCCCCCTGCTTGGATCCTGCCAACAACGCCAAAATGTGTGACCAGTGGAAAAATACCAAGGTTCACACTGGATCCAAGTGAGGGCACAATCCCAGAGTCCAAGGCACAGACCACAACCACCGGTCAAATAAATCAGAGGCAATTTATTGTTCTTCATAAAAATCAGAGTATTAAAAGTCTTTAAAAACTAATCTAAAAAGGTTGTCCTCTGAAATATCCCCCATCCAAATCACCAGTCCGATTGCTGATGGCTCCTCCCCCAACGCAGGGCTGTCCCGCTTGGCTGACTTCCTGAGGCTCGGTTCCTGCCGCAGCTTGGCGTCCTGGAGTGCTCCTCCCGTCAGTGGCTCCGCGTCCTATGACCGCTCCTTCCCTCTCAGGACACGCCGCTCCGCCTAGACAACACAGGAGAGCACACCGCCAATACAGGCCGACACCACGGTATTCCACAGGCCCAACTCCAACTCAGCCGGCTCTCCCAACGAGAGGGGACGGTACTTACAGACGAGGGCAGAGGGAAACCTCCGCCCTGATCTTCTGTGTTGCACGACTTGTCCACCTCCAAACGGTGCTCCTCGCTGATCCCTCCACCAGGCGCTGGTTTACCTGGGCGTGCGCACGTGCGTGCGTGGGCGCGTGCGTGGTTCCGGTGCGCCTGTGCGTCTCACGGAGTCTCCAGGCAAACTACTCTGTGCTGCTGCTTGTCTCCTCTCAGTTCCTTATATAGTCCCTTAATGAGTCCGGTTGCACCTGTGGGCTTTTCACACCTGTTCTCCCCAGCTCCATTTATCGCCAGTTCACTAATCAGTGTCTCAGGGAGTGCTCCAGGAAGGAAAAAACACTCAATAGCAAAACACATCAAAACAAAATCATATGAAATCATGCAAACAAAAACACACACAAACCATGCGCCTTAACTAAAATACAAACATTTCCCACTGTGCAACATACTCATCAGTGTGGTTAGGTCATTTATGATGGAGCAACAGTGGCAGAGGAGTTAAGTGATCACCTCATTTTTGGAGGGTTGTAGGTTCAAGCCCAATCTGTTGCAGTTGTTGTGTCCTTGAGCAAGACACTTAACCCACCTTACCTGCAGTTGGTGGTCGGAGGGATTGGTGGCGCCAGTACTCAGCAGCCTGTCTGTCAGTGCGCCTCAGGGCAGCTGTGGCTACATTGTAGCTCATCACCACCAGTGTGTGAGTGTCGGTGAATGACTGCTTGTGTTGTAAAGCACCTTGGGGGGCTGTAGAACCCTAGAAGGCGCTATGTCAAATATAAGCCATTTACAGTTTTTTCATCCCTGAAGCCTGAATCAGACTCATGCATATGAAATATGTGCAAAATAAGTAATCAAGTATAGTTAGAATTTACTTTTTGGAGCATCTTTCTGCATGGTCAGACTCTTCCTGGAACATTTTTCCAAACCAACATGTTGGTAATAAAATGTTTAAGCATAGCTTTCCCATCCCACGTAAAATAGGGCTGAATGTACACTCCATAAGATAATTATTTTACATGCTTTTTGCTTTTCATTTTATTATAACTGCATTAGAAAGAAAGACCATATCAGTACACTCATTAGAAAAGTTATTTTCTGCCTGAAATCTATTGATTTTTCTACAGAACCTTTTTTCTTAAATTGTACATTTTCTTCTTTTGTATGTTATGTCCCCAAATACATTCTGACAGAATTATTGGTATGATTGTGCACACATATCCTCCCAGTGTGTGAGAGAGTTTAGTGGGACCAATACTAAAAACTAGAGAAGTAGGTCAATAAATAGCAGAAAGAAATTGCTAAAGCATGTCTTATGTGTTTCTGCTTTTTCCTAGTACGGATCTTTTGGGTCAGTTATTTTTAGGAAGAAATCTTAAAAATGTTTACAAATTTTGGAATTCTGGCTGCTTTGGAAAATCCATTTTCCAAAGAAAAGTAATATAAAAAACATCCTTACATGAATAAAACATCATCCCTGACCAAACCCGAATCCCTGAGAGATCAGTAAAAAAGCATTTAGTGGCGTGTGCAGATTTGTTTGAAATTTCATTATCTCCTACAAAGTGTTCCTAATTTACATAAAGATTAGCCCAAAACATATTGTTAATCATTACAGGCCCTATGAATAATTAATTGTTGAAGGATAACGGAGGATAGGAGAAGGGGGGAGGAAGTAATAATTGATGAAGCTGGATGCAGATGGGACAGTGTAGGATACCTAATTACATTTTGGCTGAGGAAAATGACCCATTTCCAAATATTGTTTGGTGCACAAACAAGTTTTAAATCTCCATGCCAAAAAAAAGGTTTAAAGATATGGTTCACTTGTTTAATCAAAACATTTGCAGTGGTCTCTAGTAGGAATGAATGCCTTTTAAGTCGTACTCTGGGGTAACAAAAGCTCAGATGCACCTGTTTCAAGACGTACAAGACAGCTGGAGGAGAAAGTAGCTCGGGTGTGAGCGGCTGGGGTTTGCATTTTCACCTGGAGATATTGGAGGTGTGGCGTGAGAGTGTGTGAAGCGGGTCAGATGCGTGTGTCTCAATGCTCCATACCGTAAAACACCCAAGAGACAATGTATTTATCTACTTATCAACATACTGGGTATGACTCACCTTGTCATCTAGAATCGTCTGGCGCTGATCCACAACAGGCAACAGCCTGAAACTCATGGAATTGGAGTAAGAGAATCGGTTTTTGCTTAGAAAAATAGACTGCAATACCCAAATCTGACCACAGGATGTCATTCTTATTTCATTTTTACATATTGCACCTTTAATTACCATTTCACTCACATTGCACCTTTATTTACCATTTCACTCACTCACTCACTCACTCACTCACTCACTCACTCACTCACTCACTCACTCACTCACTCACTCACTCACTCACTCACTCACTCAGTTACCCACTTACTCAATAGCTTACCTTTGTACTTAATTACTTCATTGCTCACTTAATGACTTCTTTAGTGACTAGTTAATTACTTAGTCGGTTAAACAATAAAACACTCATTTACTAAGTAATTTACATAATTATCCATCTCTTATTGAGTCACCTACTAAATTGATTCATTCCATACTTTTTTCATTACTTAATAACTTACTATTTAGTGACTTTCTTAATTACGCATTTCTTACTTAGTCACTTACCTACTGATTTACTCCTATACTCAGTCCCTCATTACAGTTTTTCTCTATTGCTAAGACACATTTCTTGAAAGCTGCTCTCCCTTTCTCTAACTTGTGAACACAAAACCCAATTTTCAAGCTAAATCCCCAAAACCTCAGACTCTTCTTGCAAAACCAAACTTTCACCTCAAAACAGTTCAATCTGTGCTCAAAACTGAACTATGTTGTCAAATCGTGCCCCGAGTCAATCAAAATGACAGTCACTACTGAACAGTCAATAAACACTACGTAGAAAAATAGAAAACACAATGCTCAGGACATGAAGCTGGAGAAATAAATGTTTATTGTTCACTGTAGGTGAAATGCATCTTGCAAAACAAAAATAACTGTGCATTTAGCACTTGTACAAAAAAACAAAACAGAAATCTTGTGCATTTGACACTTATGTACATTAAGCCCATATAAAAATAAAGTACAAAAATATACAAATACTAATGTAAGTCCAAAGAGCAAAGATTCCAGTACGTACAGGTTGGCATATTATCCAGACACATTCAGTGTTGATTACGTAGTGATATACTGTAGTGACCTAAATCACTTTTTCTGTATCACTTACAAAACTAGATCTATTTCTACAGAGGGGTTTTCAACTGGATGCAGTGGAAAGACCCCATGAATACATCTATAAGGATGAAGCACTGTGTATGATCCCTCTCATCATTAGCCACAAGTGTGATCAATTTTTAGTTGTTGTGTTCAAGTGGTGATACCTGTGCTTTACTTGTGATTGACGTTTGTCACCTGTGCTCACCATTATGCAGCACAGGTGCATCACAATGAAAATGTGTTGGCAAGTGGTGTCTAAACAGGTGAAACGTGCTTATGGTTTTGCCAAAAGAGTGAATGATTCAATCAGTGGGTTCAAGCAACTGAGCATTTGGTTCAGACAACAGGGTTTAGTGTTTTAGCAATTGAGAAAAACTGTAAGTCACTACCTAACTTAGTCACATGTTTGATTGCTCACTTATGTACTTAGTAATTTACTTACTTGATTACTTATTTTAGATTTTTTTTTAGAACCATTGTATAATGATGTTTTTTTAAATGTACGTGTGGCTGGCATCAACCATCCTGAGGGACTGAAGATGGAAATTAGTCCTGGCTATAATCTTGTGTATTTTCAAATGTGTAAAAAACATGTACAGTACAAATAAACTAGGGCTTCATATGGTTTCTGAGCTGGACCAGTTCTAATGTGATTCAAATGCGAAAAAGGTGCTGAAACTAGCCTTTATTGGGCTTTCACAAATCAAATAAAGGTCTCATAAATCACCAACTGTTTTTTTAGGATACTGCTTTCAGTGTAGAATAGTTTAGTCTAAGTCTGATGTGTTTAAGTTTTGTAGTTTTGAAATTAGAGCAAATCAAAAGGGGTCAGGGGGTTGAAAAATTAGTTGGAATTACCCTTTATCTGTTTTTCCAAATGCTCGGTAGATAAAAGTTGAACAAAGTCTACGATGGTTGTAAACACACATTTTTTCTTAAATAAGTTTCGTTTAATAATGTTAAGAAAGTCCTGTGTTGAAAAACAACGTGGATAAGAAGTAAAATCCATAAATTACGAAAGATTAGTTGTGTTTCATGGCCGTTATCAATAAAGTTTAAATACAAAACAAAACAAAAAACGGATACCGGAAATAGCTCCCCCTTCAGTTCCGGAAAAAAATGGCGTCATTTCCATATATGATGTGGTCGTGCCCTGTGCCCACTCTCCGCCCCGTCCTACAAGCTGCACCCAACTGTACTTGGTTGACAAAGACAAGAAAACCTGGTCGGGTTGCTAAACTGCACTGTTTCTCTCAGCACGCCATCGCTGCTGAGGTGGGACGCATTAAGACAGTCATTTTAATTTTCTTTAATGATCCTGAGGGTTGTGGAAGAAAAAAAGTCAAGTGGAAGACCCAGAAACATTTCACCTGCACTGAGCCGGTTTGTGACTCATACAGGACATCTGTTTCATTCAGAAAAACATGAAACCAACTTCCTGCCCTGTTGATTTTCTCCCAACCACTTTGCTTCTTAAGGTCTTTGACCAAATTGGCCCATGCATTGTGGATTTTATTAACCTATCTCTCCAATCTGGCTCTGTACCTTCAGTTTTCAAACATGCTGTTGTTGAACCGATCCTGAAAAAACCCAGTTTGGACTCCTCTCAGCCTAATAATTACAGACCCATTTCTAAATTGCCCTTTATCTCTAAAATCTTAGAAAAAGTTGTGGCCGATCAACTGATTACTTTTCTGGAAATTCACAACAACTTTGATAAATTCCAATCTGGTTTTCGTAAAAATCATTCAACAGAAACAGCTTTGCTTAAAGTTTCCAGTGACATCATGATGGCTGCAGACAACGGGGAATTTACAGTCTTAGTATTGTTGGATCTTTCTGCAGCTTTTGACACTGTTGATCACATCACCTTAATTAACAGACTTCATGACTCGTTGGGAATCTCTGGAACTGTTCTAGACTGGTTCAGATCGTACCTTTCTAACAGAAGTTTCAGTGTCTGTATAAACCAAATCATGTCAGATTCCACAAACCTGTTCTGTGGGGTACCCCAAGGCTCTGTTTTAGGTCCACTCCTGTTTTTATTATATATACACCCTCTTGGACAGAAAATTGATGCTTTTCACAATGTCTCTTATCACCTATATGCAGATGACATTCAGCTGTACTGCTCCTTTAAGGATTCTGAGTTCTATAAACTGGCTGAACTACTAGAGTGCCTATCAGCGACGACTAGCTGACTAGAAGATAACTTCCTTCAGTTAAACTCTGAAAAGACTGAATGTCTGATCATTGCCCCTGACAGCATGGCTCCTCTGATTAGTCAACAACTTGGTCATTTAGCTTCTGCTGTCAAGTCAAACATGAGAAATTTGGGTGTTGTCTTTGACCAATCAATGTCTCTTGAAGGGCACTCAAAAACACTGGTCAGAAACTGTTTTTATCACTTGAGAAATATCTCCAAACTGTGAAGGCTGGTGTCAAAACATGAACTTGAAATGGTTATCCATGCCTTTATCTCCTCCCATCTAGATTACTGTAACACACTTTTCACACGTTTTAACAAAAAAGCCCTTGACCGCCTTCAGTTGGTCCAGAACTCTGCAGCGAGGCTCCTAACTGGAGCAAACAGAAGAGCTCACATCACTCCTATTCTGATGTCTCTGCACTGGTTACCCATTACAGGGTTTCCCCCAGCGCTATTTTAGCCTGGCGGGCCGCCAGGCTTTGCGTGCCCCCCCGCCAGGCTTTGTGTCACATATTTATTTATTTTTAAGTTTTTTTAATGCATCAAACTAACATTTAAAATGTTAAATTTAGCGCTGAAACAAATACTCGAATGTTTCGAATGAAAAAATTCCTCAAATCATTATTATTTACTGATTCGAGGCGTTGTTAAATGCGTAACGCAGCCAGACTGTAATTTACACGGACACATTTTACTGGAGCACAACGTTGGATATCACCGGTGATTACGACAGCATGGAGGACAATGGAGAAAACAATAAAGGCAAAAGGCAAAGGTGGTCCAAAGTTTGGGACCATTTTAAACACAGAAGAAGTGAAAACACGGTCGAGTGTCTCCACTGTTAAACGGAGTTGTCTTACCATAACAGCACAACTTTATGCTTGAACAGGAAACCGCTTCAGCCAGCCGAATCCACGACCAGGTAGGCTAATGCTAATACCATAGACAAAGCTAATACGTAGCACGCACACTAACCTTCGCGTCACGTAGGGACCGGAAAAAAACACGTTAATCGTGTTCATGTTAAACTAAGACTGAATAAACTCTACAACTGAAAGAAAAATCACCATCATCCTGTTTATGTAGATGGCTGCAGCGGTGTGGAGCAGGGACGCAGCTAATACCTGGAGTCATTACTGCGGCTCAGTGTGACGCTGCATATACGGCAGGCCGTTATAGCATTTAATTTACTAACATATCTATCTTTGAATATAATTTTAGGTTGAATTATTGCCAATCTGTGTATATTTAGAAAAATATGACGCATTGTTACTAGTAGAAATTAGTAACATTTCTACTTGAAGTTTGATTTTGAAACACAAACTCAGAATTTTTTTCCTCCGTTTTGAAAGGTCATCAAATACAATATTTGATTGACAGAGGATTAGATAGAATATTAGAATACTAAAATATTAAATAGCTGTAGCCCTTGTTAATGCAGGAGATAGGTGTAGGAGACTATTTTCATGTTCAGCCTGCATGAAAAACTCAGAGTGATCGATTATAATCAGAAATAATCATAAAAAAATGTTTGTTCAGTTAAGCACACCTTTAAAATGAATAGGGTTCTTTAACCTGCAAGTCTGACTTCAACAGCATCTGGTGAAACAAAAGAACAATAGCAACATCTTACGATGGATAAGTGAACAGGGTGAGAGGTCAGGTGTATTTTCCATTATCTGAATTGTATTTTTTTTGTTTCTGGTAAAACCATATTTCAAGATTGTGCCCTTTTGTAAGACAAATAAATATTGTTAATAAATGGTTTATAACACCACATCATACAGTCATACTTTTAAACTTCCTGACAACTTTTTTTTTTTTTTTACAAAAACACCGTGGGTCGCCCGTGGGCTTGTCTACCACCGGGCTTTGCGAGTTTTCTGGGGGAAACCCTGCATTAACTTTAGAATTCAATTTAGGATCCTGACTAGAACTTTCAGGGCTCTTCATGGCCAAGCTCCTCCTTATGTTACTGAACTGTTAAAACCTTATGCTCCAACCCGAGCCCTCAGGTCCACCAACCAGAACCTCCTCGAAGTTCCAAAGACCAGATATAAAAGTCGAGGTGATCGCTCTTTCCAGGCTGTTGCACCCCGACTTTGGAATGAACTTCCTTTATCCCTACGTGTTACTGACAGTCTGGTCACCTTTAGAAAGCAGCTGAAGACCCTTTTGTTTGAAACTGCTTTTACTTAAATCTTTTATGTTTTATTCGTTTTTTTTCTAACTTGTATTTAGAATCATCTTTCATTTGTTTTATCATTTTTATAATTTTATGACTTTCTGTTTTCTGATTTTTAATGATTTATGATATTCTGTTGTTTTGTTTTAAGATCATTTTATGATGACTTTATTACTTGTTTTGTTGATCGTTGTGAAGCACTTTGTGATTCTTTTTCTGTGATAAGTGCTATACAAATAAAATTTGCTTACTAATTTGAGATTATAACCTGGGGGGTCTCAGATTAACGCTGTGATAAACACAGATGTGTTTGTGCAGCTCAAGCTGTCAGCCTTCAGCTTCACGGGCTTTGAAAGAAAAAGTCAGTTTGTTTTAAACATCTAGAACAGTAAAAGGTAAATGTTCTGTTGTTTGGGGTTTGGCTGAGAGCATACGTATGACATCATCCAGGAGTTTCATCGTGTTGATTAGAGCTGCTGCAAACTGTTAGGAGTGACACCAAACATTAAATCTCATTAGGAGTCATTTTCATAAAACACACTGAACTTTCCAGTTACACCTCTAATGGATCAGTTTAATTTTATTCTGTTTAATTTTTTATTCTCTCTAAGTTTAATCATCTTAAATTTTATTGATCCTGTGAAACGTCTTGGGATTTTTATCTTCAGGCGCTTTATAAAGAATTCTTTCTGCTTCTTGTCTTTGATCTCAGATATAAAAGCTAATAAATGACGTCACCTTCACACATGATGTCTAGCCAGCTGTTATTCAAAGACCTTTTAAGAACTCTTAAATGCAACAGTGTGTGTGTGTGTGTCCTTACACTAGGGCAGGGGTCGGGAACATGCGGCTCTGGAGCCGCATGCGGCTCTTTTAGCGACCCCTAGTGGCTCCCTGGAGCTTCTTCACAAATGTCCCCACAAGAGTATGAAAATGGATGGGGGATATATTTTTTGTTTTATTATCGTTTCTGTAGGAGGACAAACATTCTTAACGTTTTCCAATGCTGTAAAAATGCACATAATAAATATTAAATTTTAATTTTTTAATTTGCGTCATAAACTGCGACACACGTTTCAGTGCGGCGCTCATATGGCGGCGCCGGTCCAGGCAGATGGATGTAAACAAACCAGCGGGTGTGTCAGGGCCGTGGATCCCAAAGGGAAAAAGAGAAAGATAGCTGATGAGAACAGAGGATTCAAGGAAGAATGGACCCAATTATTAGCTTTCATTGTCGACGCGGAAGGATTACCTGGAAAAACTTCAACTTTTCACCGCTGTCGCTCGGACAAGGACCAATCAGCAGAGGTTTCACTGACTGACCAATGAGGGGACAGGATGCTTCTCAGTACATCTCCGGGTAAACATGGAGGAAAAGTTAATATTTGTCGTGTCTGATGTCCCAGAGCTTTACAAGACTTCACTTAACTGTAGCAAACCCTTGTGAGACTTCACATCTTCTGCTGTTTCAACTCTGAACTGCTTTAATAACCCAAAATTCCCTCCAATCTGACGGCCAATCAAAACAACGGAAGACTCGCTATTCGCCCTGCTGGAACAGAGGCGCCGCTGGCTTTTGCCGCTGCCGCATGTCGCCTCCCGTGTGTCAGGTTATAAAAGTAGATTTAAGAAGTGGATTACATCTCCAAACTCCACTACTGCTGCAAGTTTTGTTGCAACCTGAGAGACAAAAGCAGGGAAAACTGTTCACGGATGGTGATTACATGAAGGATTCATTCATCAAAATATCAGAGCACCTACCCAGGTAGCAGGCTGACATGGGCCAGATCTGGCTTCAAGCCGGCACATCTGGCATACGTCTGGCATGGCAAATGACATGTCAACCAGGCGTGGGCCAGATCTGGCAATGATGGCACGGCTCATATGAGGCATGCCAGATGTGGGCCAGTTGAGGCTTAGGTTGCTATGGGCCAGATCTGTTCATGCCAGATGTGGGCCAGTTGTGGAAATTGGTATGTCACCCAGTTCACGTGACAAGATTGTCAAGAGCCGATTTAGGAGGGCAAACTAAGGCTTGAGGACCAAAATGCAACCCACCTATAAGCCCACGCACGTATGGGTGAACTATTGTTCAGTCAATACCATCTATTTTTGGGAAGGTGCTCATGTGTGGGGAACAGAAACTTAAGAGGAGCCATACAGGCAAAACTCAATATTTTCAATTATTAGGTTTTGAGCCAGTTTCCTCTCTTAAACTAGGATGATCAGCTGGTAACATGTCCAATCTTTACAATGAAGGTTCAGAGGGATTTTTCAATATTTAATTCCTAGTCTGATTTATGCATTTTTGCATTTATGCATTT